>UCOM01000968.1:0-54422 GCA_900474385.1 Ormyrus pomaceus
CGGTGTCGCTTTTCAGCCGGCCGGCCGGCCTTTTCCCCCCTTGCGTTTTGTGAGCTACGGCCTGCTATTTCTGCTTCGCGGGGCTGGAATGCCGGCCGGGGGGAGATTAGCTGCTAAACTGGCTAATTAATGGGGGGGAGATTAGGTGTCTCTGATGGAGGAGAGTCCGCAGCGGCGCGCGATAAAGTCGGACGCGGACGCGCGCGGTGAGAAATTTCGTTTTTGTTAGCCGCCGCGGCGGCGGCGATGATGGAGGAAAATGACGGCGGACTCGGATTCTATGGTATATATATAGAATCGGAGAGGTATATGGCTTTAATTATCGCGAGGACCTTGGCGAGATAGCTTTTATTGCACTTGAATTATGTAAAGGAAAGTCATGCGCTGTTATAGACGGAGCGAGTCATCGAACATTTCAAAGGTTCTAACGACCTTCCGATCCGAAAATCGGAATATTTTACGATTAACGAAATTCTTTTATCGCGTATAATACAATAATGAATTGTCGCCCATCCGCTTCCTAACGCTAAGACCAGAATCTATCACGGCACTTTAAACGGCCATAAACATCGGCCGAAGTGTCCCTCCGTCAAATTCGAAGATAAACAAACCGCGAAATCGCCTTTAAAATACGAGCGCTCCGACACTTTAATCGCTCATCGATAAATAACCCGCCGCCGCGTACATTATATATCCCCGCGTCACACACTGGTCCAGGCGCCTCGTCCGTTCGGTCATCGGAGGGGGAGGTGACGTCATCGCCGCCGCGTCGTCGTCGCATATTCTTTTCCCGAATCGATCGACGAGAAAACCAGTCGATAATCGGCACCTGCCGCGCTCCGAGCGCTGACCGAGCCGACGACTTATGTTAATGCCCGGCTAAATTTAACGCCGAGGCGCAATATTGAGACGTCAGCCGGGGAAAAACTGGGATGTAAGCGCGGCTGCGGGCAGTGAAAAATGGCGGGGGTCTTCGAGGAGATTGGGAGCGTCGATTTTTCGGGACGGTTTTTGGAGAGTTACGTCACCTCGCGGATTAGGTGATGCAGGATATTGTGAATTTTAATAGTTCGCGATCTTTTTTCATTAGTCGCAATTGATTGCAGGAAATTGTTTTGACGTTGCGAATCGTATAAATAATCTGTTTTTGACGTACTTCGGAAGTATATCGCTATTTTTATTATTAGCTCATGATTGCAGGAAATCAATTAAAAGTGTATGATTTACGTGGTTTGGAATAAATTAGTTGCAAAAAAATTTAGATCTTGTAAATCATGAACAATCTTTTCCTTATTTTGATGTATTTCAAAAGATACCTTTTATCGACCAAAGTATATGGTCGATTACGAGGAAATTGTATTTATATATTCATCGGTTCGATAGAACAAATTATGTCGTCATAAACTTATATCTTATACAGCGATTAAATATTCATACTCATTTTTACGCTTCAGTGCGTTTTAAAATTATCAACCACCGATTGTAGGAAATAACATAAAAATGTTTTTACGCTCCGAGTAAATTATTCAAAGTTCAGACCTTCTAAATCACAAGCGGCACGAGCATTCATCAAATTTTTTCTCCTTCGACACAGCAGAGACGTTTTAACAGCAGCCTCATATACTTTTTTTCAGCCAATTTAATTCCAACATTTTTCCCGAGATTCCTGATGCCTCTCGGCGGCGGCGCGATAAATTCCCCCACTATTTACATCGACAAACCCCACCGACTTTCCACCGCCGCCGCCAGGATAACCCGAAGATGAGCAAACGCTATTTCCTAACGATTATTCACTTCCACGCAATAAAATTAACCATTACTCAGCTCTCTGCGCTCGCAAAAAGCTTCTCGCGTCGATCTCTCCGCGCCGAGATCTCCCATTGGCTCTCGGGCGCATCTCCCGATCCAGTTTTATGGATTGTCCAAAAAGGAAATAAAAGAAAAAAAGGATCCAGAGCCGGGAGAGAGAGAGAGAGAGAGAGACGCGGTCACAAAGGCGGAGAGAGACGCGGGCCGAAAATAGCCCGGGACACAGAAACCCGGTCCAAACGGCGGCAGAAATCGTAAAAAAAAGAGGCGCGGGGGGCTGCAACAAAGAGCGGCCTTGGATTCTCACGGCGGCTCCCACGGAGAGAAGTTAGATAGGGGGAGGGAGGAGGAGGAGGAGGAGGAGGGCGACGCGCCGATTTTGCCGGGTTTTTCGTTTTTGCGCGCGAATTTTGAAAAATCGCGCGGCCGAAAAGCTGGAATGCACCGCGATGGCTGCGAGGAGCGGTGGAAATTCGAGGCTGGAGGCGGATTGTGCTGGGAATATTGATGGGCTGTTTAACGAGGCGCCTGTCGGCGAAGCTCTTCGATGTAAAATGTTTGCTTTGAATGGTCGATAAGCATATTTTAATTGAGAGGCGTAAAAAAATCGAACTGTTTTCATGCTGCAAATATTAATCGCAATGAAATCCTTTATGGGTAATATTTCAAATAAACCCATGTTTTTTAAATACCAATCAATGATAATGTTTAAATCGTAACTTCCATCTTTTCATGTTCAATTACCAGCACATTTTCTCCGCCGAAAACGCCGTTCGGAAAAGCGACGTCGACCAGCTCCTCAAAGACAACAACCCACCTTCCCCCGGGCGATTCAGCCTCCTGCCTCCTCGCGAATATCATCGAACCGTCCTAAGCGTGACAAATGGCCGGGCCCGCTACACCGTCGTAACGACAAATTGGCGGATGCCGCAATCGTCTTGGCTCTCTCGTCTCTCGCGGGCTCGATTAGTAATGATTACGCGCGATTAAATGAGGCGCAATTACCGCGGGGCCGGTATAACGCTCTCCCGCGTCCGACGTCTTCTCGCCGCCGCCGCGTCCTTGCCAAGGCTGCTGCCGCCGCTGCCTTCGTATATATATATATACGTATATAAAAGAGCACGGCGAGCCGTCGCCTTTACGACTCCGCGGCGTATATATACACGTATATACCCTCGAGGCGCTGACGATGCGCGCGCAATCGTTTATTACCGCGCTCGCGCGCGCGCGCCGCGTACATCTCCCATTTTTTCGATTCATTTCCGTTCTCTCTCTCATTTTCGCTCTCGTGCTCTTATTGCCGCGGGGCCGCGCGGCTCGCAGCCCGATTTTATTGATAATTGAAGCGAATTAATGCCGAGGGGATTATGCTGCCCCGCTCTCTCTCTCTCTCTCTCTCTCGGGGAGTACAAGGACTATCAATGTTTTGCTTAATGCGCACGCGAACTGCCTCTCCGAGGATCCGATGCTCCTTTTGCGCGAGAGGGGACGAGAGAGAGAGAGAGAGCTCTGCTCCTCGGGACACGACGGGCCCTTTTTTGCGGAGATACGCGCGCTCTCGTGTTACGTCGTAATGCACGCAGTGCGCGCGCGCGCGCCGCGTTTCGAGAGCGCAATTTCTCGCGCTTTTTGCAGCGGCCGGCTTGATTTACCTTCAAGGATGCGCGGCCGGTGCGTCGTTATCGCGTTCAATGCCGTCTATCGCTGCGCGCCGCTTGCAGGTATAGGTAAATAGACGATTGTTCGGCGGTGCGAAATGTAGGTTTGCCGCTGACTTTTTCGAAAAGTCGATAAATGCTAAAACTTGATAAACCCTCGACAAAGTACGACTTTAAAATAAATAATTAATGAACATCCAAAGAGGGAAATCCACAGTGTGGAGAAACGCTGTTTACAAATTGTGAATAATTGCCGCGGCGCAAAGGAACAAATACAAAACCAGAAGAAAAAAAGGCCGGTTAACAGTATATACGCGGCCGCGGAAATTTATTCAATCCCCGCCGCGCGCGACAAGCGCGAGCATACATCCCAGCTGGAAAACTCTTCGCCGATGCTGACTAATAATATAAAACATAAAGCGCGCCGTGCGCCTTCTTATGACTAATGAACGCGCCTCGCGCTCGGCATAAATAATCGTCCGCGCTAAACGCTGATAATCAATTTATTTACGGGTCGCGGCGGCGAGCGACGACGATCGAACAAGCCAGATAAGAGCTCTCTCTCTCTCTCGGCTGCGTTTCGCGCGCGTTACTTAGAACGCACAATACGCGCGTATTGAATCGCGTAATTAACGTCGTAAATCATCGCGGCGCGCAGCGCTTTCCGCGCGAGCTCGATAGATGTTTGTAAGCCGAGCTGGTATGGGCCGAAATCTCGAGGTATTGTGCGAATTTGTATGCAATAAACCGAGTCTATTTGGGAAATTGAATTGGGCACTGCTCGATTATCAGTGCACTGCAAAACCTCATCCTTGCCCCTTCAACACTTCTCCCTCGCGCTGGAAAATCGTCCGCACCGCGTTCGGAATGCGCGAAAAGTCCCCCCCGTCGCCGACATGATCTCGCATCTTCGCGTTCCTTGGAACTCGTTTTTATATCCCTGCCCCTCTCTCTCCCTCGAAAACAAGTGACTCAGCCTCGCCGCCGGCTCTCGGCCGCGTCGTTTTAATACGCGCCGATGAGAGAGAGAGAGAGATCCGCCGCGGTCTCTCTAACCCTCTCCGGACGGTGACGTCAGCCGCCGCGGTGAGGCCGACAGGTAAGCGAGACGCGATCCGAGCGGCCCTTCGCGCCGGACGGAGGTCGGTGCTGGAACGCGTCTGTTTGGGACACCGGCTGATGACGGGCGCGCTTTTATTTTGGATGCGGGGGTAAATCGGTGCTGTCGACGGACGGCGACGCGGAGTAACGCTGCTGGTAATACTTATTTAGTAAGTGCTGCATATCTTGCGGAGTAATAAATTAACATCTCGATCGTCTGACAGTTTACTCGCGCTGATGTCGATGAGTAAAACTGGGAATGATTTGTGTTTTTGATATCGGAAAATGGTTGCGATTTAATACCGAAGGTTGATTGAAGAGCTTTAAGGCTGCCGTGTCCTCATATTAAAGATTCATATACATATATCGAGAGTTGTTTTTGTACGTACAGTTAATAAAAATAATGTTAGGACTAAACTCTCAAATATTTTTGGTACAGCATCGTATATTCGATCTGAAATAAATATTCAGATCTATAAACATAAACATAACTTCTAGAACATTATGTACCGACATTATAATCTGGAGAATCTATTTAATTATGCAAATTAAACTAAGATTTTTTGCAAACCGAAATTTATATTCGCGAAACGCGCCGTAAACTCACCCGAGACTGCTTTTCATCGCCGTAAATTACGCAGAGAAATCCAGAAAAAAAAAATCCTCCCTACAATAAAAAAACTCATCCAAACGAAACGAGCCTAAAACCTCCACAATGAGCAAAACCTCTCTAAAAAAAAATCCCATATCCTCAAGATGCAGCCTTTATACGCCTATCTCGATCCCGCAGCTCCGCCGATCTCCGTATCGAATACGAGCGCTCAGCGATACGTCGTCGGCAGCGATGTCACACGTCTCGCCGCTGCCCGCAGATAAGAACTGGCCTCGCGTCTCGGCTGCCTTGGGCCGTTTAAGCAGAGATTCCCCTCTCTCTCGACTTTCTCCCCGTGCACTCCGCGTAATTCGTATTTGCATGAATCTCCGGCTGACAAGCCGCCGCCGCTGCTGCTCGGACTCGATTCCGCGCTGCGCTAATCAAAAGCCGCATTGATTGCCCTCGGCCGCGGGCTTAATTAATGGGCCTGTAGCTCAACGCCGCCGCGCGGCGAGGCGCGCAGGCAGCTTTTGACGAGCTGATATTAGGGGGTTGGCGCTTTTCGAGGTGTCGCTTTTTATTCGCGGTGAGTGACGGGCTTTTAAACGGACGGACGAGTTTTTTCGTGTTTTGATCAGTTGTGGTATTTTTAGGTGGGTTAATGAGAGCGATTTGTTAGTGGATGGTTTTTCGAAAAGTTTTTGAACGAGCGGTTATAATTTTTCACGAAAAACGTATTCCGCAGTTGGGATGTGCAAATTTTCGCAATTTAAAATATTATATTTGTAAGGTTTATTTCTGTACATTATCCATCTCTTCCTTATACCTTTATGTCACGCGACGACTTTCAATTTCATGTATAGCATTCCAGACAATTTTGGTATGACGAGACGCTGTGATGTCACTACTATTAAAGTTTGATTAAGGCAACTTTTACTTTCATTTAAAAAGCTATACATCTGTAACAAAACTGCTCTAAAAACTCTATCGCAAGCAACCGTTGCACATTAGCATCGAAAATCCCACGAAACCGCTCAGCCGCAGTAAATATTACGCGGAAGAATAAAATCATCCGCTCGTTAAATAAACAAACAATCCGCAGTCCATAAATCCTCCTCTCTCGGAAACCCGATAAATCACTCCCCGAAAAATCACTGCCCGCAGCAAAAAAAAAAAAAAAAACCATCGCAAAAAGTCGCCTCATACATCCGACCCGAATTTCGCGCGTAAAATAATCGGCCGACAAACGAGTGTAACGACCGATTATTCGCCTCCCGAAAAAGAGATGCGCAAGGCCGCGACGATTCGGCATGAGGCCACGTGCGAAGGTCGCGGACGTACAAAAAAAAAAAAAAGAAGCCGGAAGATATTCGACGGCGCGGCGATCGACGCGCAATACAAAAGGAGGATGCGGCATATCGCGAGCCGGCGAAATGACTAACGCGGCCGGCTGCCGCTGCTTCTCTTGCGCAACGGCGGCCATTATTCAAGAGGCTCTATCATCGTCGCGTTTAATATCGCGGCTCCTCGGTGGAGGAAGAAACGAGCCGCGTCCTCTCGCCGGAGAAATGAGCGATAGAGCCGCCGATAGGAGAGGCGACGCGGGGGGGAAAATCCGCGTGTTTTACAATTATTATCAGGCGAATTTCAGAGGTGTACGATTTTCATAGCCGTTTTACAGTCTGCCGCGTAAGTTTGTATTTAACTATTCCGCTTGAACGACTGTTCGTCGCCTCGAGTTTCTTGGATTTCAATGTTCGATCGATGCAAACTGTAAATTAATGGGCGGTTTTAAAGGTTCGCAGAGACGCGTCGCGTATCGAAAGCTCGGCGGATAATACGATGCATAAAAGATGCGGTTATAAAACGCATAATAAAATCCTCCAGCGTACGTTTACGCAGAGGAATCCTCGTCGCGGCTAAGCTGTTTTCGCAGCGATGCACGAAAAAAAAAAAAAAAAAAACGGCTACTTTCATGCGAATAATTGACAAAGTGCGTTAGGGATTCCGCGAGGTGTTTGTTAGCTCGCCGATGCACGCCTGTAATTTGATCTCATTACGTTGAAGCTCGGGACAACCGGCAATTTGGATGGAATCATTAGAATTTCTGGGAAAAATTGATAGTTGTACAAATATTAATTACGTCGTTATGAGAGGAACGTCGTAAATCGGTCGAAGGAAATCGCTAATTAAAGAGTTTTTGGTCGTCGATTGCTTCATTTGGTGGAGGTAAAAAACTTCGTTAGAGATGTCAAAGTCACAACTTAATTTTTCAATTTTCTCACAAAGTACTAAACTCCTTCCTGCTTCCGCTCGTTTTGAAAAACGACCAGGCAAACAACAAAAAATATTTCGTATTTATCAGTCCCTCCTAAAAGAAGCTTAAATATCGAACCCGACAATTAACATAAAAAATAATCCAAGGTTCGAAACTAACGACTGAAAAAGTTTCCGAAAAAAAAACCAGCCTGCAATCGATTACACCAACATCCCATACCAGAAGCAATCGTTCGCGAACGAAGGTACACCGTCCGGCGAAGCCGCTCGTCTTCGCTCAAGAATAAACGCTGGCGTCAGGCGGCAAAAAAGCAGGCGGGAGGTTAGAGAGTCCGCCTGCGGCCTTGATTGTCCTCACTCGGTCAAATTTTTCCTCCGATAATTATATTGCGCCGCGCGTCGAAACCCGATTGGCCACGGATGGTTGGCGATGTACCGCGAGCTGCTCATCCGCGCGATCGACGCCGAAGGTTGGCAGCAGCCGAGAGAGGAAGGAATCGACGCTCGAATTCGTATGTCTGTATGTTTGTACCGATTTTGACGGGATAATGTGGAAAATTGAAAGTATTTTCGAACGGATTTAGTTCTTTTTAGTTTTAAGAAAGATTAAAAATATTCTTTATTGAATAAGAAAGGAAGATATTCGGTAAGAGAAGAAACGAAAATGATTTCAGATAACTTTCTAAGATGTAGGAAAAAAGTATTATAGAAGCAAATCGGGTCGTACTAATGAAACATGTCACATTACAGCGTTTTTAATAAGGACGTGAATAAATTCTCTCTTTTTATATTATTTATTCTTATTAAAAAAAACGCACACCTCTTAGGACTTTTACTTTTCATAGCCGTTCGATTGCGGCTTATTACATCATTAATTCCAAGTCGTTTACATCATTGTCACCACTTAAAAGAAACAAGCACGAAAATGACGACTGCCCATATAAAATCGCGTAATCTCGACAAAAGATCGAGTCCCCGGCAATTAAGCGAAAAACACCTCTCCTCTCTCGGCGGCTGGATCGGCTTTTAATTCACCCCGCGCTCGACGGCCTTAATAACGTAATTTCAATGCAGCTTAGAGCCGCCGAACAAAAAAAAGTGCTAATAACGCGAAATCGGCTCGCGTAAAAGCTCCTCTCCATCATCAATCGCCTCGTCGTCCCGCAACAATGCTGATTACGCCGCGTAATACGCTAAATCGCCGTGCTCGCCGCGGATATAATTGCCTCGCCGCGGTATAACGTACGCGCGTTTAATTACTTTCTCCGGCGTTTTTCATCGGGAGAGCCGAGTGGCTTTATCGATTATCCGCCGCGAGGAAAGTGGCCAATCTCTCTCTCGACCCGATGCTCGGGGAAATTGACAAAGAGAGGAAAGTGAAATTTTGTGTATAGTATTTTTGCAGCGGAGCGAGGAAAGCTGGTACGACAATTGCGAGAGGCTTGTTAAGGGGAATTTATGGAGTTTCCACGAGTGTTTATGCAAACAGGTGCTTGATTTGTGCGCGCTTAGAGTCGCGGCGACGTGGAAGGCTGGGGATTATACGGACGCGGATCGATGAATTATGGAGCTTTGAGCGTTTAATTAAGGTAATGAGCATAGTACGTATGCAAGGACGCTTTTAGACTGAATTGTTTCTTATTTTAAGTCCAACTGCTTTGAATATCGGAATTGAAATAGCCGCGTTGATTGACAATTATGTAAGGAGTCATGCATGGAAATCGTGCGGTAAATAAGAAATTATAACATGCCTGAAAGGTCGAAGGAATAAAGATTTTATTACTATTTACTTACAGCATATCCTTATTTGCATTAGAATTTCATAACTCACTCGGGGAACAAAGCGACGATGGAAATTGATTGTATTCCATTCACAATGTACGTTTTAGAAAGAAGAAAAAAAACTGTTTGGGATCATAAACACACTTCTGGAGATCTTATCCGATACTCTTTTTTTTTTTCGCTACGACAAAGGTTTCTCTCCACGAGGAAGCGCGACGTAACAGCTGCACCATTTCGTAAATCACGCGCTGCTTCGGAGGCCCCTCTCTCCCATTCACAAAACTTCGCCCGACGACTCTCGCGAGCGCATACAAATTGCGGCTAATTCGACGAAATTTCTTCAATTACTTCGGTCTCTTTTGCGAATCCCCTTGAACGCGGCCGTAAACCACTTGAACTTAGGAATTGGAAATTAGGAAATTTAAGCTGAATTTATCAGGGTTGATTAAACTGGTGGCGACAGGATAACGTTTAGGTTCTTTATACGATTCATTTTTCGTAGTTTCTCGCTAATTAAGATTTTTTGTGCATTTTATAATACAATCGGTGGGGATATATAAAATAAATTTCGGGAATCAATTTAATTCTACTGAAGTATAAGTTAATTAAGTGCAAGTAAAAAGGAATCCGTACTATTTATAATACTGGAAGGATTTAGTTAGTTTTTCAGGCCACATTGTAAATTTTAAGATTGTTGCCCAAACCAACAAGCAACAAAAATCCCACTCTCCTCCAAAAGCAAAAAATTCCCGCCCAAAATCGCGAATCCAAAAAAAAACCGGACTCGTCAATTGCGACAAGTCCGCGAATCCGAAAATTCCTCTTGCAGCGTTTAGCCTCGTGGAGCTTAGCAGCGGTGAGAAAGCTCGTGTATACGATCACGTGGAGAGATGCTTTGTCTGTTAGCGCCCCGAGAGAGCTCTCTTCGGCATTATCGATCGCCGGCCGGGATGTTCATCGCCGCGGCTATCTCCGCCGCGGATCTCCTCCTCCCGTGGCTTGTCTTTTCATTCAATAAAGCTTTCCTTATAAGGAACGCGCTTTTACGAGATCGACGGATTCGCTGACCGCGGCGGGATTCCGATGCGCCGACTTACGTAAGGAGAGACGTTACTGGGTACTTTAATCAATTCCGTGCACAGTGCGCGCGACTGCCTGCTTTTTTTTTTATCTTCGGCTTCTTCGTTTTTTTTTTTTCGTTAACGCGGAGAGGATGACGAATGGTTTACGAGGAAAACCTATTTTAGAAATGATCTGCGCTCGAGAGGAGAATGGGGAGATTCGCTTTTTATCGACGGAATCAAAGGCTGCGACAGGCTGATTATTCGAGGCTGAGCGACTATCGATTTCGATCCCCGAGTGGAAACATTTTCTTTGTCAAATTTTGCGGAATACTGATAAACGCCCTGTCGGCCCTTGCTGAACAATTCTAAAGAGTATACATTGTAGTGATTTCGAACGCTTTGCAGCGTTAAACAGTAACACGAAAGATTCGATAAAAATTAGCTCTATTTGGCACTTGACAGTGTTTCTCAAACACTATTAAAAATCGTCAATACTATGCAGAAAACAACGAAACATTGTTAATCATTGCCAAGGTACATACCAAACATTAATAAACATTGCCAAACAATGTGAAGTGCTGTCAAACACTGCTGATACCTGCCAACTATCGCTGTTATCCAGTGTTTTGTCAAAAATTGACAGAATTTTTACAACGTTTAGTAACTTTTTCACTTCCCCTAACATAAGGGAGCAATGTGTCTTATTTCTGTACTCTTGCCAAGAAATTACTATATTATGCGTACGGGAAAACGAAGTAATTTTTGCGTTCAGTTTATCGCTCGGCAAACGAACGATAAACTCTCGTTTTCCCGCCGCGAGCAAGAAAGCGGAATCGGCGCCACTAATCCCTCGCCCGTGTAAATCCGCGCATTACAGCGAATACCAATAGAGCAGTGCATTAATCCAAAGGCCTCCCTCCCCCCCTTTGGCAGCGAGTCAATAGCCGTATAATTCGCTTTGGCTATATACGAGCACAAGTGTCGCGTATTACAATAATCCGGCGTTCGTCGTCGCGTTTGGCTCTCGGTACATATACCGGTAATGCAAACAAGCCTCCTCGGCTATGCGGATATCGGGCTACTTTCGCCCTCCTTCCTCCTCTGGCACATACATACACAGACCACTGGCGACTCGTTAAAGACGACGAGAGCGCCGGCCGAAGAATAACAATTTGCAAGGAAAACGGAAAATTAGAATAATCGAGCGCGACGACGCCACTTGCCTCGAGAATGGACGCTGTTCTCTACGGGAGAGTTCCGTTTCGGGATATGTTGCGCTTGCCGAGTCGATCTCTTAATGCCGCCGGGAAGCGCTCGGCGGTTTTTAACGCGGTGAGAATGGCTTGTTAGAGGTGAGAATTCGAGGATGTTTTTATGTTTCTGTAATGCCGCTTGGAGTCCTCGTAAATTTCTATAGTTTTTGTTTTTTTCTTTTGATTTTCGTTGGGTTGCGGAAGAAAGTGAAAACAATCGATTTTCACTTATGGTTTTTTTTATTGGACTATCTATACATTACTCATGTGACTTTCAATAGTACCATTATCTTTCGTTTGGTTTCACAAATCAAAGTTTGAACTTTCTATCTTTCATTGACATTATCTGCGTTTCTTGTTTTTGAACTCTTTGCATTCTTTTAAATTACGTATTTATATTTGTACGCATGTAACTATTTGAGGTCCGGGATAATCGATGCTTTGTATAACAATAAAGATATGATATAAGAAATTCTTATCGATTTTTTCTCCGGATAATTTGTAACTGCCTTTGATAGTCTTTTAAAGGTTAAAAAAAAAATTGAGTTTCAAAACGTCTGTATAGCAACTTGTTTTTCACATAAACAGTTTCACATAAATTAAAAAGTGACGATTCAGCGTAGCTTCCGAAGAAAAATGGTTGCACAATAAAATTTCCGTGTGCGTCTTACTGATTAATTTGTAGTATATATATATACATAAATATGTAGGCGATGTAAAAGCGATACATTGCCACGCGTTTTAAATTCTTCTGAGCATAAAAAATATCACAATGGAAAGTAAGACCACGATTGTAGTTTGTAAAGTACATTCCGCATTGTGATTATGTAGAAGGATCTTTGTTGGAAAAAATAGTGATTACTTAACCCTGATTGAAAAAATAAAAAGAAAAAAATGCTTATTTTTATATAACAATGGATCCTGCCTAAGCCGCACGCATAAATGTCAAAACTTTATTATTATTATTAAAATCGTTTCTGCTACATCTGCTGTTATATCTACTGCATTAAATTAAAAATTAAAATTTCAGCTTTTAATTTTTTTAAATGGTTTCACTTTGATCCCAGATGGTAGATTAATTATTCTTTTTCCCTTGAAACCGTAAACATCTCTAACTACAGTTAACTACTTTTAGCTACATGAAACTGTGATTAAACTCTCGTGTAAGCTAATGCGGTAGTTACCTGAAACTACCGAATGTAGCCTCAGCAA
Source organism: Ormyrus pomaceus (assembly GCA_900474385.1). Classification (NCBI taxonomy): domain Eukaryota; kingdom Metazoa; phylum Arthropoda; class Insecta; order Hymenoptera; family Ormyridae; genus Ormyrus; species Ormyrus pomaceus. The sequence continues at coordinate 12,752 of UCOM01000968.1, forward strand.
ACCAAAACCTTATTAGCCAGCGGAAATAGTCACATTTCCACCGCAGAAAATAGCATCCTCCTCCAAAAGCCCAAAAACAATCTCCTCCCAACTAAAGAATCAAACAATCCCCGTGCAACTCTTTCGACAAGCGCGCCGCGCAGATATCCCGATAAATCCGCTCGGCCGCAAGACTCTCCTCGTTAATCTCCCACTTAGCATTGACATCCGCTTGTCGGCCGAAAAAGAAAATCCCCCGACTCTCGATCTCCCTCGGCTCTCTCTCTCTCTCTCGAGCATCTCCTCGACTCTCGAGAGAGAGACGACTGAATTACTTAGCGATAATCGATCGCGAGGCGCTGCACTCGCCGGGCGCTCCGCGGACCGATTTATGCCCTCTCTCTCGAAAGCACTGCAGCCGCCGCCGCTGCCGGCGATCGTGTCGCGATTAGATTCTCAATCTGGCGGCGCGATTTGCCTCGCGCTCTCGACGCCGCGCGGCCCGACGATGGATTAATGGGCCGCCAAAGCGCTCCGCCGAGCGGCAGATGGCAGGAGCGACGAGGAATCGGGCCGCGCGTATACATATAGGGCCCCGGGTGTACAAATTATACGCGCGCCGCCGAGCGAGGCAAGGATCTGCACCCCGGAATATATCGGCTCGTGGGAATCGGAGTAGGACGTCGACGGGACGAGGGATATTTTGCATCCGACCGATTTGTTTGGTCGGCTGGTGGAGTGTTTTTTTTTCGGGGATCCGGGTTATTGCGGACGATCGGTGAGGTGGATTGGCTGCGGTGTCGGATCGATTGATTCTTCCTTCAACGTTTAGAATTGTTTTTCAAAAATTTCCAACAACAGTTACAAATTACGCCAACCACGTCCCCAATTACAAATCGGCGCAATAAGCCCCGCGCAAAAATCCGGAAAACAAAGATGAATATGACATTACCCGCGACTCGGTACCCGCTACATAATAGACTCGAAGCCCCTCGGAACAAGACACACACCAGAGACAAAGACGAGAAATAGATTCGTAAAGCCGGCGAGAGAGCTGCGCGCAAAAAAAGCTCTCCTCGCGGGACGCTGTGGTGCTTGCAGGCTTGAGCGAGTACCGTACGGTGTGGGCGACTCGTCCTTCCTTATACGACGCTCGGCCGTAACGGCTAATTCGTATTGCGTACAGGAGGCTGCGAGGCTGCGAGCGGCTAACCAGCTGACGCGCCGCCGCTGCTCGTCGCGGGAGAGACGTCGCTAAGTGAATCGGGGAGCGTTATTAATGACGACTCGCGGCTGCTGCTGCTGCCTCTTTACGCTTTAACGGATACGTGGCTTTGGGAAGCGTAAGCTCGTCGGAAAGTGATCTGTTAAGTTTTCGAAAGGGGGGGCCTGATTTTGTATAAGGAGAATTTAAAGAGCCGTGATGACGGTGGTAATTGGGTCGTTAACTGTTTCTGTTGTGATACTTCCTTTATCGAAGCTTCTTTTATAAAACTAAGATTTACAAAATTTCGACGCAGTCCCCGATAATTTCCGTCAAAGAAACCACTTTGTTTCTGATTAAAAAAAAACTAGCTTCGGCCTGTAAACCTGATCTAATCGGAACAAACATCATTTTTAGATAAGCCAGAGAGGTGTAAACGCAAAACGCATCCTGCAACACGACAAACAAAAAAACGTTGAATCGACAATGAGCACAAAGAGAGCTTCTTTCGCGGCCAGATAAGCAGGTAGATCTCCTGTGGGTGTGCGTGCGCAGGTAACAGATAGCCGAACACCTGCTTTGTCTTCCCCCCCGCACAACGCCGTAGGTGTAGACGCGTCTTAAAACATAGCAGCCGTTTAGTATATCGCTGAACCGGCCTCTCCTCCGATATCTTCGAGCTCGAAACTCCCTTATCGGACACTCCCCCGCTGCTTCGTCGGGCTTTATATCGGGCTTGAATTCTATAATTTTAGCTGCCACATCCTCGCGGGATATATATGTAGGAACGAAAAAGGCTGAGAGGACGATGAGAGAACGGACCGCTTTGAGACTTCCGAAGCGGTTCCCGAAATTCTGTCTCAAGGCCAGTGTTCTCGTATGCGGAAGTAACTGTGTGAGATCCGCCGGTAATTACGGTTTTCTCCCGAAACTTCGTTTTAAATTTCTGCGCAAAAAATAATGAAAAAGCCGCCTTTTTGATTATAGTAATAATCGCGAGTTTTTATTTTTAACTCTAGGCGGTAAAGTTGGTGCGTTTGCTCGACCCTCTCAATAATCTAAAATTGATCTGTCAAGCGAGAAATGTATATCCTCCGGGGGAATATCCAGTTTTATTGGTTTTAAAAAATTCGTAAAAATTTAATCAAGATTCTTTCGGTAGATTACGCAAATTATCATCTCTTTTTACCCGAAAAAAAGAAGGCTTTCTTAATCACGGCTCGTCTAAAAAGCATTTTCAATCCCCGCCGCAGATCGAGCCATAAAAATACGTTTTCAATAACGAGCCGCAAAAGCGGAGCTCTCGAGCCCCTCAGCGAGAAGAATCGAAAAAACTTGCGCGCATCTCGAAATCCCCGCGCGCTCGAAAACGTAATCAAGAGATTCAGTCGAACCTGCCGCGCGCGGCGACTGTTTCCCTTCCAGCAAGTGCAGCTCTCTCTCTCCGCCGTCCGCGTAATTAGGCTATTACCCCAAGTGCGGGCTGAGAAAAAGCTTGCCGGCCTCCTCGCGGCCATGTCAATCCCCGCCGCCGCCGCTCGTTATGGCAACTCGATCCGCGATTACCGTTGGCTAATCGAGCTTTCCGAGTAATCGATGGCGATTCCCTTTGCCCAATAAAGGCTCGGCGGCGGCGGCGGCGGCGAGGGAGGAGAGAGAGAGAGCATCTCCTAAAACGTCCAGCCCTTATACCGTCGTTAGAGACCGTAATGCATTCCGGCCGCTGCCGCCGCGCGGCTAACTGTTTCGCGGATACGCTATTTGCGATATTACCGCTCTGTTTTTGGTCTTTATTCCTGAATTAACATGTTTCCTTAGCGGAGAGAGAGCCGCTCGTCGGCGGGGGGAAAAGAATCGCGAGTCGAGTAATTGGTCGTCGTTGCGGCGGACGGTTTAAAATTCGTTGCTCTCTTGATTATTTTCGGAGGGAGTATAAATTCAGGTCGCTTCCCGAGGAGGAAAGAGTTCGAAGGAGCGCATTGTAAATTACCGCGGGAAATCGAATGCTATCGCCGAGAGGCTGGCAATTATCATCGAGCGCGCTTTGGAATATATCGCCGCGCGGCTTTTAATTATATCGAGACAAATATCAGATAAGGAGCTCGAATCTACGGCAATTATCGAATCAGCGGGCTGTAAATCTATCGAATTCGTTTGAAAAGGTGCAGTCACGAGGCGCCGCGGCGATGACAGGATGCCTAGACGATGAGAATCGCGCTGAATTAAGCGGGGATTAATTGTTTCGTTAAGTTCGGCTTAATTAATCTTGGGAGACAGCGGCGAATATCGCGAGGAGAAATAATTATACCGATGATTCGCGGTGTGAGATTGCCGGACTTTGACGGCTGAGTAATCGATTTACCAGGTATTTTTATTCCAAAATCTATGCGGATCTTTGACGAAATCTGTCGGTGATTACGGATTTTTGGACGTCGTTGTCACCGCACGGCGTCCGCGGTTGAAAACACGCAAAAAATCTTTTGTCCGATTCGCAAAAAAAATTACTTTGCAAAAAATAATAAATAAAATATAATATAATATAAATAACATTAAAGCTTTTTGTTTCTGGGTTTCTGCTAAAAATATTCTGCAGACTCCTTCTCCTGTCGCTAAATTAGCCAAGATCATTATTTCCATTGACGGGATGAATTGTAAAAATAGACGTACAAAATTGCAACTAACTTTAGTTTATTTAAATTGCAGACTACAAACTTGCTCGAGGAAAAAAATAGCCAAAGTTTCTTTCACTTAAATCTTGTTCTGAAATGTTAGTAATAATTATAGATAAAAAGCTGACGTAGAAAACAGCCAGAATTCTACGCGGAGACAAAAAAAAACTGCGAATTCACGTGTTTGCGAAAAATATCGCACAGATGTAATCTTTTCCATGAATATTCACTCGCTATTTTTCATATTAATTGACCAAACTGACAAAAATCCTCGAATTTGAATACATAATTATCCCGCTATCAAAAGGCATCGAGTCACCGATACAAATTGTTGTATTTTTAAAGGTGATCCACAATTATTCACGAAACGCCGAAACCGATGAGTAGCGGCGGCAAACCTGCACGGGGATCTTCATTGCGCGCTAATTGACGCAGATGAATGAGGAAGTTTCGGCGTTAGACAAACAGACTTCACGGAGATAAAGAGATGTTAAGCAGTTTTTTTTTTGGGAGGAAAAAGAGTGGAAGGCCAATGAGAGGATTTAAAGTAGCGGGACTCCGGGCGATATTATCAGAGTCTAACTGATTTTAATTTGAAGCTCAAGGCTGCGATAAAGTCGGTACTATTAATAACTGAAATGTGCTGTTAATAAAATTAATTTGACAGGGTAATGGTGCAAAATGGGTATTTATCGTGAAAAATTCTTGGCTGTTTTGTTATTTTAAGTAATAAAAGATCGTTAGAAGAGTTGTTAAACTAATCCGACGATTGCATTGCAAAATATACATTATCCGGGTAATTAGTTTCGAGTGTTATTGTAAAAGAATTTTATTAAAGGAAAGTAAACATAATTTATTTGAAAAGCATTTGATATTTTGCAACCCGAGCTTCTTTGTTGATTTATGCGAAAATTAATTTATCATTTTGTTGGCACTTTGCCGATTAAAATTTCGTAATACTTTCAGGGTATTATTTATTGTGCGGTAAATCATCTAAAAGGAAATAATTGTTGTGTTTCAAGGTAACTGAGAGATCAAACTAATCCTAATGCAGTAATTTTTATGCAATTCGTTTCGACATGTTTTGCGATTTTAATTTATTGGCTTTATATGTATAGAAAATTAGTTAATTAACTTCTATTAATAATTTACTTATAGGATAATAAATTAACCCAATTCTAAGCATTAAACATGTCAAGGATGCTTTGACACTTTTATGCTTAATAGTAAAACTATTGAAAAGCGTATATAAAAAAAAAAGCAGAATGACGCCAATAATTCATACAAATAATACGTTTTTATTTTATTATTTCATTGTTGAAAAGACGATAAATCAGATTTAATTTGATATACTGTTCGAAATTTTTTAGGAACATATTTACAATAAGTTTTCATCAATAAAAAAACAAATCTCGTAAACCAAATAAGAAGCTCTCCTCCTCCAACCAAAATACCTCCATCACTCCTCAGAACTCGCGGGCGCTCAACAATCGCGCGCGCGCTTAATCCATCCCGCGCCTCTCCGTTAAGAATTCGGCTGCTCGTTTCCGCCGGCTCTCGGCTCCTGTACGTATCTCGGCGACGAATCTGGGGGCCTTAATTAGCGCTTTAATAAATACGATTTAACGGTCCCAGCTTCCGCGGCGCGCGCCAACTGTACTCTCTCACGCGTGCGGGTAATTCATGCGCGAGCATCGTCTCCCTCTCCCGCGGGAGGAAGTCGCGATATACCGCTGCTGCGTGCGATATTATGCGGCCGCGCGGCGCTGCTCCTTTTTTTTTCTCCGCCTGCCTGCCGCTCGTGGATTCATTATATTCGTTAGTTTCGCCGAGAGAGAGCTAAGAGCGAGGTTGTTATGGGACGCGACGGGATCGGGGTTTTGGATGGGAAGATGTTCGCGGGTTTGTTCGGCTAAGCTTCGGGTTTGCTTTGGATTCAATTACGTCGACGAGCGACTCAAGATTAAAAGTAGGGAGTTAAGAGGGGTTTTTTTGGATTATTTGGAAATTTTTGTACTTTGTCGAATTAAAATATCGAATATTAATTTAATTTACTGCATTGTAAACAAATTATATTATTAATAATTCAGGATTATTTACAAAAAATAATGCTATATGCCAATACAATAATTAAGCTTCAGCAAATAGTTTTCTACTTCCACCTTTGCCTCAATACATTCGGATAAAGACAGTGCCATGCATCATCAATTAAATAACTTTCCATCAAACCAAAATCGACTCCCGCCTCCGAAAAGACCCGATCCTCAACCCAAACTCGCCTCGTCGCACAGCCACGCGTCGATAATCGTCCCGAAGTCTTAACTCGACCTGCAACGACGCGTTATTTGTGCAGCGGCAGGACTTGGCTCCTCGGCGCGTAATTTATAGAGCCCGTAAGACTCATTGCCCGTAGGCGTGATTTACGAATGAAGGTTAACGCGACGGCGGCGGGCCGAAATTTCGCGAGTCATCGCCGTTTTCGCGAAAACTCAGCCGCGCGGCGAGCCCGGATATGCGTGCAAAACGGATATGATCGCTTTTCTATGCCGCCGTACATTTTTCATTATTATTTGCTTGATAGGAGGTCGATCGCGAGCCTTTCCTTCAACGTCGTCTGTAGGCTCGCCGCTCGGTGCGTTGGGCACATCGATTGCGTCACTGGCTAAAAGCGCCTCGATTATATCGGCGGGATATTCTTCAACTATATCAGCCTTTTACGCAAAAGCGAGCGCAGTAGCCGCGAGAGCGGAGGTAACGAGAAGCCGAAAGCGTTACCTAAAACACACCTCGAGACACGATTGCTCACTTAAAACACATCACACCGAGAGAGCGCAAAAACGTAAAAGCGATCCGCGGCCGAAATGAAGTCCTCTCCGCGGAGACTTGAACGGCGGCCACCTGCACAGAGAGCGGAGAGAGAGAGAGAGAGAGAGGCGCTCGGAAAAGGAAGCCGAGGGACACGTCCGGAGACGCGCGAATTCCCCGGGACGATTATAACGCGGCCATGAGAATGTCGGCCCGAGAGGGAGAGAGATGCGTGTACGAGCTGCTCTTCCTGCTTCTTTGCCGAGTCTTGCTTTCGTTGGCGGGTCGGTACCGTTCGTTACGTGTGTTTTAGTCGTCGAGAGGGAGTGAGGCTGATTCTTTTTTTTATTTCCGCCGGATTCGCGGAGATTTTTTATCGAGCAAAGTGGCATTTGCTACCGGCGGTGTAATTGAAATAATTGAAGATATTCATTTTTATACTTCATTCGAACAATTTGTGAGACGATAATCAATTTAAAAACCTAACGATCATCCGAGCAATCAGCCGCAATTACACATTTTCCCCCCATCATCCTCCCGAAACCCTCAAAATCCACCACGAAGACATAACCCTCCTCCGAAGCCCTCGGCAGCGGCGGCGGCGGCGGCTTTGGATTCCAGTGCACGGGGATGACGTCACGGATGACTCGGAGGTGAGCGTCGCTCGGCTCGCGCAGAAGGTCGCAGCTCGCACTTTGAGGTCCTTGCTCCTGCGTGCGCGCGCGAGCACGTCATGCGAGGCGGCCGCGGATTAAGCACTACATTCCACTATCGCGCCTCGACGCCGCAACGCACACCGCCATCCGACGACTGTTTATCGGCGCCGACGCTGGGAATTTCAGAGTTTGAGACGACGCCTTTCTCTCTCTCTCTCTCTCTCTCTCTCTCTCTGCGGAGAGGTTGAGCGAATTCGAGGGGGAAGAATTGAAAATTAACGGATTCCGTAGTTGGAAAATTATTATACTTTAACTCTCTGTCGATTGGCGTTCGATCAGAGCCGCCGCGTTGAAGATTCGAATCTCGCATATATACGCGTAATTTACCTACTTTATGAAAAATGGAAAGCACCTGCCTTAATCTGCAAATCTTTTCTTACTCGCGTAAATTAATTATTCATTGAAAAGGCATTCTTCATAATTATGCATTATGTGTATACAAAATTACCGCATTGTCTTCTAAAAAAACAAATACTTATCGACACACGGCTGCGCGCAATTATTTGATTAATCAAACCCAAGGTCGCACCATAGAAAAAAAAAACTATACAATCGCTCGGAGCAAATAACGTAAAAAAAAAAACCGCTCCGAGCGAAAGTCAAAGCGTCGGAATTTTCTCCGACAAAAGCGTATATTATCCGAGTCCTCGAAAAATCGCTCGGCGGCGAATTTTCACGCTCGAAAAAAAGGGCGCCACGCATTGCGTAACGCTGCTCTCTCCGTCGGCCGCTCGGCTATTTCGCTCGAGTGCAACTTGTTTTCCGCTCGGCGCGCGGCGGCGGCTGCGGCGGCGCGGGGACAATTTATACAACGACATTCTTATGGTCCACTTATGCATCGCGCTCGCTCGGGAGCTCGGGGGATTAATGCCTCGGCGTGTTTACGTCGCGGCCAGGCGAGAAGCTCGCGCTCGCCGCGCGCGCAAAAAACAGCCCCGAGCTGAATTAACGAGCGACGCCGCCGCGAGAGGCTGAGATCCTTCTGCGCACCGAGAGAGAGAGAGAGAGGCCAGACTAAAAAATGGCCTGCTTTATGGAATTTTCAGAGCGGCTTTTTAGCTGCGGGCCGACTTTTTGCTCGATGGAGTAATTGACGACTTGTTTACTCGCGCGCACCGAGCAGGAGCTTCTTTGTAAAGAATTAGCCGTTGTGCGCGGTCGACGCGGCTTCGAGCGGCGTTATTGATGAGCTCTGATTTGGCGTCGTTTTTCGAAAAATGGTTCTTTTTTTGCCCGGGGCTCGCTTCTGGGGGGAAATGAAAGTAGCGTCGGGCCTTGACGTGTGTTTGCGATTTCGACGGTACTTCGTTCGGGAAGGATGATGCAAGTTGTCAAAGTTGGGGATCATTGCGCGCAAATTCGTTTTTAAGTTAGCCTCATTGGGAGGATAATTTCTATAAAGGTGCACGGAATCGTGCTTAATTCAAGAAAATTTTAATTATTACGGAAAAAATGCCCTCTTTATTTGCAGTGTGAAATAATTAAGTTTAATGCTCAATGCCTGTGGCACATCGTAATTTTATTCTCTAATAAACTAACTGTACAAGTAATAAGGGCTGCAACGTCACGCCGCCAGACTTCCTTCTTCTTAATTCGATAATGAGCGCGCATATTATACTTTTCGTTTATACAAAAAAAATCAGAAAATTCTATCTTTGCCTCAATTTCACGCAGCAACTCTACTCGTCGCACTAGAAAACGAAGCAACGAACTTGAAAACTGTTATACTATCGAGCACTTTCTTCTCCGCAGTGTGCATTACTGCTTCATTACCCAACGCAATGATACTCCAATCCTCCCCTTTAATCCCCCAACTAATAACCAATCCCGGCGACGTCCAAAAATCGAGCAAAACCACCGCGGCATCAGCACCACACACGTCCGTCCAATCGGCAAGGATGACTCTGCTCCCGACCGAGAGGCATCGGTCGGGCAAAATTCCCTCGCCTCCTACGCTCCGAGTCCTCCATTTTTTTCCCTTCTCTCCTCTATCCGCCGCCGCGATAAGAGAGCCGCCGCTGGAAAGAGCGCCGTTTCCTCGGAAAGCTCGCGATCCTGAGTCACGGCTCTGCGTGAGAATGGATTACGCGATCGCGAGTAGGAAACGCGCGTAATAATGCTAAGCAATTAGAAAGAATTCTCTCTCTCTCTCTCTCTCTCTTTTATTCCAGGGTCCATAAATCTATGCCGCCGATGCTGATTCAGATCTGATTGGGGGAAAATTTATGGGGAGAAGGGAATGTATAATGCCGCTTCTGCATTTTTATTTCAGCTCATTGAGCAAGAGTTTTTAATTATAGAAATGCATGTTTTCTCTTGTTCGCAGAGGATTCTGAGAGTTGGTTTCAAGAGACGGTGGTTCGTTGCGGCGATCGAGTATTTAGCTTAGATCGAATAATTTTTTTTAAACTGGCTAAAGAGATATACTCGAATAGATTCTTAAATATTGAATAGCAATTTTGGATAAGCGTCCTTCGCCCTTTTCCAGCGAGTTCCTTCGGCCATTCCTCTCCGATCGCTCGGCCGAAATTGCACTTTCGTCATTTCCCACATTCCCGCGGCAAAAACGTGCAGTTACATCAGCCGCAGAAACACCTGTCCGAAAATAAATGCCAGAACAGCCCCGTCATTACCTCATCTCCCCGTTGCACTTCAACTCGAATCCCGCGGCTCGCCTCCGCCTCGTCATTACGCGCACCTCCGAAATCTCCCTTCCCCGAAGCAATTTCCCTGCACAATGTAGCGTACCGCTTCGCAAAAGGGGGAGGAGGGGTAAAGAAGACCTCTCTCGCTTCGGAGCTGCAATAATCGACGCATGTCGGGTAATGACGGGGGGGAGGGGGGGCCTTTTTGGAGTCCGCGGAGAAGGACGACGACGGTGTCGGAGATTATTAAGCGCGAGCGAAGGATGGAGTTGTTTCACTTTGGCCGGTAATCTCTTTCTCGCTGTTTAATGCGCCTGGAGGACGATGTTGCGGGGGATCGTTTATTATGTTTGATAAAATGCCGGTGTCTCGGCGAGCTGTGTTTGCTCGGTAATGAAGCGTTTTTATCGAGTTAGGCCTGGATTTCGGTCGATCGGGGATTTAAATGGCGATGATAAATTTTCGGGGGGAAGATGCGCGGCTTCGATAATAATTTGTGAAATGAGAGAATGCGGACTTTAATTTTTTTGAACGAGAGTTCCGTTGCGTAATGTAATCAGGGTTTTATTACTTATTACTTCCGAGGTTATTTAATCACTGGTTTCATTTAGAAGGATGATATCGTTCATTTTTCGATAAAATCTGCAATTCATATGGTATTTCATCGCCGGTGCTTATCATTAGATAGCAATCATTAATTTGTAAAACGGCTAGTATCATTCTGCTTTAGCTAAATTCATTAATTTCATGAATCCTTAATAATTCAGTCATGAACTTTTAAAAATCATAATTATTATTATCAAGCTCTGGGCCAGTTATACTGTACAGAGAAAGAAATTTGTGTACTCATAGTTTACACAATTAAAGATATTTTATTGTTAGAAATTGTGTGGGGAATGAAAAACTGGTTTTATAACAAATACATTAAATAAAAAAGCAAGATTAGAATGTTACTTTATATATAAAAATTATTATTAATTAAAATTAAGATAAAAAATTAAATGTGATGATTAAATCAAAAGTCTAGGCATCTTTATTTATAATTCCCCTTCGAAAGTATTCACAGCATGCATGAAACATACAAATATCATGTCATCAGTTAATTTTGTGTGCGCATCAATTAAAGGTCCTTCCAATGTACGATTTTATAAGTTTCTCCTAATCCTATCATATTAATATATCTTTTTACCCGTGCAGGAGGCAGTAAAACAAAGCAGTAAATTAAGTCATTTAACTTTTCATTCGTTTATTGGAAAAATAAATAAATTATAAACGTCCATTTAATCAGAATCACGTCACTGTACACGCAAAGCTCGTCATTCAACCGTTGCCGATCGCAACGTCAAAATCGAAGTCTCGGTGTCTCTGGTTGCGCAATATTGGAGCGTGACAGAGGACCTCCCGGGTCTGCCGCGTACAATATTGACGTAACCACCTTTGCCCCTTCGAGACAGGTTGGTCACCTTAACCTTCGTGATATTGTAAGCCTTTGTCGCGATAGCTGCCTTCGTCGGGAAGGTCCTCACCTCCTTGAGGGATCCTCACAAAAATAAGTTGCACTTGATGCCGTTGACGTTCTCGAGACGCCTGTCGCCTTTGACCCGGGAGCCAACGGCCAACTCGTGGAGATTTTTGCTCTCTTTTGATACCAAGTTTTCTTTTACCATTTCACACCCATACTGTTTAACTAGACTTCCTGAATAAAGGCTATTTCAGTTAAAAATCTCCGCAACAAACTTCAATGCTCGAGCATTCGCAAATCGTAATGGACCACTCGCCAAAATCCACAGCGCAATTTTCCTATCCTCCGAGCTCCGCTCAATCACCCGACTCCCAAGGCAAAGAGGCCCATCGAAAACTTCAATATCTCCCTCAGCTAAACCGCAGCCGAGCACGCGAGAGAGCCGCTCTTCCCACCGAGGCGAAGAGCGCCTCGCGAATTCGCACGTAATAATCGCTACTATGCCCCGTCGCGTCATATCGGATGTGGCGCATGGGAAGTGGCGCGACCGGCGTTTACGCGGGCCCCGATCAAACGACGACTCGATCGCGCACCTCCGCATTTGCATCCGCGCGCGGCGATTTGCATAATTCACGAAATCGCGCGCGGCTCGAGAGAGAGGCAGTTCTCGCATGAATTATGCGCCGCTTATTGAATCCGCGCCGATTTACGGGCGATCGTTTGGGGCTTTTTGGCCTTGAACTTGGATTGGAAGTACCGCTGGAGCGCGGTCTTTTGCGGGAAGTCTCTCGGGGGGGATATATCGTTTGGCAGCACCGAAGCGGTTAGAAAAATTTATCGGGTGACGGTGAATCTCTCGGTCGTTTCGTAAATTCTTTGAATCCGTTAAAATTATTTGATCGCTTAATATATATGAAATACAGTTTTATTTTCGTCCCACACCGCGAGAGACTCGTCGAAAACTTGTTTCTCTTTAAGCATTACTATATATTTATTGCCTTAGAACCGAACTTGTAATTATTCGCCCAAAAAAATAAGTTCATTGTATTCAAAAGCCCGGCTCTCTCTCGCGTTTGCCGTCCAGTAAAAACTAACGGTAAACGCCGTCGCGCGCGAAATGCAAATCGCCCCCCCGACAATTAACCTCGAGGAGCTCTAAATAATCAAACAGACCCATAACCGCTAAATAAAACCCATAAACCATCGGCGGGCACAAACGCTCTCTCCGCGAGCCCGAGCAATATCCCCGTCCCGAATAAAACCCTTCCGCGCGGGCAATGGGCGCTAGAGAACCCGAGAGCCGTTTCGCGGCTCAACAACAAAAGCCCTTCGCCCGTCCCGTCCCGTCCCACCTCTCGCGCGCTCGGAAATATAAAAGCTCGCGGGCAGCGGTATTGCAGACGTAGAAACTCCTCGGCGGAAATGATCGAGCTGCGCATAAATTCCCGAGCGATTTCGCCTCCCACTCGAGAGAGAGAGAGAGAGAGAGAGGGCCCCCGAGAGTCCCTAAAAGGGAGCTCCTTAACGGCCCTTGAACGGCGCGCGCACCGTTAGGCTAATAACGATCGTAAAAGCTCGCGGAGAGGATGGGTGGTCGCAGCGCCCCCCTCCCCTTCCCCCCGGAGCTACAAGCTCGAGGGGGTGACGGAGGTATTGATGGCTCGTTGGGAGGTGAGTGGAGATACCTGCCGGCTGGGATAGAGCGATTAATCCTGGGCTGTTGTGGGAGGATGCTGCTAAGGTGGAAGGGTTTTGGTGAGCGATCGGAAGTCGGATTGGTATAGATCTTGTGTTATTTTTTTATGGTACTGGTTGATGGTCTTACAGTACAGAATTTTGAAATTTTATTTTGTAATACCACCTTGAAAAACTGTAAAGGATCTTTCTTTTTGCAAAAATTATTTATGTTAAATTTTTGAAAAAGGCAATCAATACCCTAGATTATTACCAAAAGCAATCTAAAAAAACATCTTAAGCATATTTAAAATCCAGAAAGTCTATAAATTTCATCAAGTACCGCAACGATACTTCCCGCAACAAACCGCGTCGGCATATCGTCGACTGCCACCGCCGCCCTCTGCAGCTCGGTCCCCAAAAGCGCACCCGCCACCTCGCCTCGCAATTCCGCTCGCGCGTCCGCTAATTAATCAAAACCAGCGTCGGTCGGCAGCGAAACAAAGGCCGGCCGCGGCGCCGGTCAGAAAAAAAGAGAGGAGCTGCACAGCCGCCGCTACCGAGAAACCAGCGGCGGCGGCGGCACAAAGCAGCGCCGAAAGCTCGCTTAGGCGTCCGAGCAGGGGGTTCCCGCGCGTTTAAACGGGAGCGCGCGCCCGCCGATATTCCAGTCTCGTTGCAGCCCAGACGGCGGCGGCGGCGGCGGCGGCGGCTGCTCCCGTCAATCGGGCCGAATGAGCGAGCAATTTAAATGAGACGTCCTGGGGCCCGGAGTTCCTTCACGCCTCTCGGTCGCGCCGCGCAGCACGTCCTTTTGCAGGCCTCTCTTGCGTTTCGCGCTTTTGATGCTGTTGCTGCGGAGAGACGTGCGCTTTTCTGCTTTACGAGGAGAGAGGGAGGTTTAACGGTTTCGGAGCGCTGCGGGGATTTTGCATATCGTGGGAGGCTTTTGGCGGTCGGAGGGAATTTCTAATTTTTCGGAATGGTTTTTTGAGGAATTGTTGAGCGGTCGTTGTTTTTAATAGGTGCAGTATTTTCATAATTTTGGAATTATGATAAAAATGTGCGTAGAAGTACTAAAAGCTCTGCAAAGTGCAGAAAAAAAAAAACCCATATTTATTTGTTAATTTAATTTTGACTAACCAGTCCCAATATAATAATTATACAATGCATAAAATTTTCGTCAATCAACAAACGAATTATTGAATAAAACAAGACTCGCTCCCAATTCTCCGAGCGCAATAAATCTCCCGGGAATCAAGCCAGCATCTTCCCCCACACCAAGCATAATGCCCTCCTGAAATCACAGGCCGCACGCGAGACACCTCTTTGCGCGACGGAATCAATCATAATTTTCGCACTTATTAAGACATTAATCAGCGGCGGCGTTGCACAGTTATATCTCGACTCGTATCTCGCCTACCTTTTCGAAAAAGCCGTGTCCCCCCCCCCTGCCGCCGGACTGCGATTCGCCGCGGTCTCGATCTGTCGCTCTCGCGTGAGAATCGCTCCGGCGTGCGAACCTGGCCTCGAGCTTGAACTTGAGCTTTGCGCCTAGGCGGTTTTACGGCCGAGCGGCGCGCCGCACATATCAACGAGGGGCTGTAAACTTTGCGCGGCCTGATTTTTGACGACGCGTTTATTCCGTCGGTCGAGCGGACGTAATTAATCGGCGATGGGTGTTGATTTTTGCGCGGATTAGAAGCCGGTGACGAAGTATAGTCGAGGCGGGATTAAGATCTCTCCGCGCGGTTTCGCAATCTGAGAAACAACGAGGAGCGAGGTAGGCTGCAAAAATTGTTTACTTCGGAGAGTGGAATAAAAATCAATTAGGAGTTTTATAGGAGTGCTAAATGCGGTTTATCTGGCGACGGAGTTTATGGGGGGAGAATTGTTGTAATTTAATTCTTATCGCATCTCGAGTCACGTACCGTTATAGAACTTCTTAAAGCGCGAAATTGTTCCTTAAACAGCTGCCGAGTAATGAAAATGTTTTATTTAAGAAAATTGCTAAAGGCGCTGGATTTTTTTATGAATCAACGATTATTTAACGAGAAAAATGTAGTGGAAAATTTTTAAAGATAAAAACGATAGTATCCGTGATTAATCCTTGACAATAATTATTTAACTTAAATTATTTTTAAAAAAACATGTCTTTGATCCAAGTACCTTCCATCTCGAAAAAAACATTTCCTCGGGCAGTTGAAATTAATGAATCGGCCGCGGAAAACCTGACGAGCAGCGCGATCGGAATCGCAGAAGAAAAAAGCGAGAAAAGCTGAAAGCACACACACATATATATATCCCCCCTGCCGGTAAAAAGCAGAAAAACTCTGAATTTCCAATAGCAACCCCTCGACTTTTCTCTCTCTCTCTCTCCGCGAGCCCCTTAAATTTCCATCGCTCGTCAATTACTCCGTATTTTTCCGATGGACATCAAAAGGGCCTCTCTCTCTCTCTCTCTGCGCAGCGTTCTTAGCCAGCGCGCCGCAGCAAAAAGCTCCGGCGCACAATTAACGGCAGAATCTCTCGGTGCGCGCGGCACTTTCATAAAGCTCGCTGCGCCGGCCGCTAATGGGCAGCTTAACGTTCGGACGGATCTCTCTCCTCCTCTCTCTCCGGCCGCGCTTCTCGGAACGTGACGTCCCCTATCGGCGCGGCGGGCTGACGTTTATGGTCGCGCCTCGCCGCGCGTTACAAGGTGTGAAAGTCGCATCGTATCGATAATCAAACGGCCGACGACGACGCCGGGGGGACGGGGTGGGGGGGAGGGGAACGAGTTTGCACCGAGGAAGATATCGCGCCCGGTAGCGCCTCAAACGATTGACCACCTGGCCGAGCTGAATAAATGTATATGTAGGCCCGAGTGCGACGGCGATTCGTGCCTTTTTTTCCGAGGAGAGCTGAGTTTTTCTGGTATTTGAGAGTCTTTCCGTGGATGGTGGAACAGTTGAATTGTTTTTCGATTATTTATGTCGGGAAATGAAAGATCGTTGAACGCGGTACCAAGCGTTTACCTGGTATCGAGGTAAATTGCAGCTTGTATTCATAAATTTTCGCCTGGAAGGTTCGACCTGCGCGTTTATCAATTAATATCCGCACAAAGCAGGAGGCTGCAAAAGTAAACTCGAAGCAGCGGATTGACAAAGCTTTGGAAGAGAAGCTGAATTTTGCTCGTTTAGCAGCTTTAAATATATATAAATACCGCTACGGGATAAGCTCGGTTTTTCGCCGAACGCTTATAGAGGTGGTAAATGTTTCGGGGCGCAGAGTATCGTATCAGTTCTTTACAGCACGGCTGCCCGTGTAAATATGCGAAACGTACTTAAATCATGAGGGCGATAAATCATCCAATTCTTTGCGACTCATTTAACACTTCTTATCATCCTCCCTCCCGCCTTTGGGTGTATGTGTGTGCTCGCGTGCTTGTAAATTGATTTATGGGACGCTTATGGAAAAGCTATTTATTTACCGTAATAAAGACATCCAAACTATTTCGAGATTAAATTTTAATTTTATCATTCCGACGGAATTTTTTATACAAAAAGCAAAACATAAGAACGCGAAAGCGAAAACTCAATTTCCTCGAATCCGTATTAACTCGAAGCGAGAGCCTTCGACGGCCGTCGCGATAAATAAAAGCCGCGATTACTTCGCGAATTCGCTAACGGCCGTGGAATGCGGCGGAAATCGGGATAAAATTAATCGCCGCGGCATCGCCCCGATCAAACTCGCCGCCGGATAAATCTGAGTCAGTCGCCGATACGCGGCAGTCACGTTCCGTCAACACGCGGAGACGCGCAAATATAGCCGCTGACGATCGTCGCCGAGCGCGTTTATTCAAAACGAGTTCTCGGACGTTTGTAATTCGCGCGGCGGCCGTAATTGTTCGCCGGCGGAATTAACGGGGCAATTATCGAACGGCGCAGCTCGACCGACGGGTAAATGTTTATAAATTTCTGACGATTAATCGCGCGACGCTGTGGCTCAATCGCGGTTATGCGGCTGCGTTGCAAAAATCTGATTAATCGGCCGGCGCGATGGGCGATTAATTGTAAGCGCGACACACACCGCGCGGCGAGTGTAATTCTTCGCCGCTTCGCTGTCGGAAAATTTAAAGGTTATTAGAAGAAATTGTCTGTGAAATCGCAGCTGATTTATAAAAATAAAAAAAGGCTGTATTCTCTCCAGACGTCGTTATATATAGTCTCAGTGCTTTCCGCTTCTTCTGAATTTGAAAAAAAAGCAACGACTCGTGATAAAGGAGCGCCTTTTCCCCGGTGAAGAAAAAGAGCCTAGGCTTTTCAACCGCACTTCAGCTCCTGAAAATTGAGCGCTAATTTGCAAAGTAATCCTAAGCCTACACCACGGAAAGGTTTCGTGCGCGAATGCGCAGTCGGGAAATGTATACAGACCGGCACTTGTGCAGTGTGCTCGAGAGAGAGAGAGAGAGAGAGAGAGCACTGAGCTCTCTTACGCAGACTCTCGTTGTGGCGCGAGAGTCTCTCTTGCGTGCGTGCGTGGAAAAACGAAAAAAAAAAGAAGGAACGAGCACCGCCGAATAAAGGAACATTATGCCCGCGGAACGATGACGGTTTGCTTTCGCTGAGGGAATGTTTTTGTATTATGCGCGGCACCGGGATTTCAGAGGTGAGTTTCAGGGAAAAAAGGCGAATTTTTCGTTTATTTTTGTGACTTGGGGAAGTACCGTTGAGAGAGGAAGAAGTTTTTTTTTGGAAATTTTAAGGGATTGGTTGGTATTATCTTATTTTAATGGATGAAATAATTGTTCAATCTGCTTTTGGATAGTAGTTTTTATTATTAAAGTGATACATCAATCAATTAAGACTCTCGAGTTCAACAAAACGACACTAACAATACAACTCATCCAATAAACGACTCACTCCTAATTACCCCGTCGTTCCCAACTTCCCGCTCCAAACGACTCAAGTCCAAGTCACTATTCGCCAAGAAGCCCCAGCATCAAAGCATCGAGCTCAGAATATACCCATCCCTCCAGTCACGTAAATAATTTCCTCATCCTCCTCGAAAACCTAACCAACTCGGGGAATCCCCGCGCTCTGCATTCGCGCCTCGCGTCGGAACAATGGCCCGCCGCCGCGCGCGCGCCGTTACGAGCGCGATTCCAATCTAATCTATGGATTATGACGATTTACAGGCTCGCGGGCCGGCGTCGTTATTATATCGCGGCTCGAACAATGCGGGGGTAATCTAAAATCAAGGGGCCCCGCGGTAATGCTTCTTTTTCTTCTTCTTTTTTTCTTTTTAGAGTGTAGGCGCTCGGCTCGCGTGCCGGGTAATGACGATTAACGCGCTTCGGCGCAATTCGTTCGCGGCGACGAGTCGAGCCGT
Source organism: Ormyrus pomaceus (assembly GCA_900474385.1). Classification (NCBI taxonomy): domain Eukaryota; kingdom Metazoa; phylum Arthropoda; class Insecta; order Hymenoptera; family Ormyridae; genus Ormyrus; species Ormyrus pomaceus. The sequence continues at coordinate 31,279 of UCOM01000968.1, forward strand.
TAATAAGCCGTTGCGAAAGATAGTTGGAGCGCGGAAAAATCGAGGGTCGTTAGGTGAATTGGCGAGGATTCGGGCTTTTTGAGGGTGATTTGCGACGACTTTTATAGCGGCTGCTGGGAATTGTAAAGGGGGGGATTAATGAGGGGTTTAATTGCGGATTCGAATGAGATGATTGGAAGAGTGATTGGTGAATTAAGTGTGTTGTTAAGGAGTAACAAATACTTTATAGTCCTTAGAGATAATTAAAAAGCCAATTAATTAATAATAATTAAAACAATTTACATCCAAACTCGAGAAAATCAAGGAACGCATTTCCTTCAATTGACTCTAATTGCATTAGAACTATTATCTACTAAATTAAACAGTTTTGCCGCAATGAGACTCCTACTGCATTTATCGTTGCGATTTTTTTCCGCCGGTCATTTCTAAAAAAAGATTCTTTTCTAAGGCGAAAGAAATTATGTTTCCTTACAATTTATTTAAATAAAAGTTTAAATCAAGTTCATTATAGTGCATATAAATATCCTAATTACTGCGCTTGCACATAAATCCCAATGATACGTCTACCTGATGAGTTTTTACGATTATTATCTTCATTAGCGTAATGAATGTATTAATTCATTAATTATTCATTAATTTAATTAATCCGAATAATATAAATAGTACTTATAAACTAATATTGCTAAATAAAATACTGATTATGCAATATAATTTAATCCCAAAGTAATCAAGATTTGTAAATTAACGTATAGTTCCCTTTCAAAGCATTACCTCCTGCTTGAATTTTCATTTCTTCATCTTTACGAATAAAGAATTTCCGCGCAAAACTCCCTCAACCTTCTCCGAGGAACCAACAGTTCCCTCAATACCGAAGGCATCGCATCTATCAAAATCACGCCGGACCGTAAAAAGTAGCTCCTCCGAAAAAGAAATCTCCTTAAAAAAAAAAAAAAAAGAAAAAAACGAACTCGCACGAAGCATTCCCCTTAGCAGCGGCAGCAGCAGCAGCAGGCAGCAGCTCAAAAGGATAACTTCCTGCTAGCGATAAAATCTGCGCACGGCCGATGCGCGTCCAAGAGCCGCGGCTACTTCTCGCGCCGCACGCCACCTATTATATGCCTGCAATCCCGCGAATTCATCCGGAAATTTATCGGCGCCTCGGCTCTCTCTCTCTCTCTCTCTCCTTCGTGCCGATTACTTTGCACCCGCCGCCGCCGCCGCCGCCGCCGACGACGACGACGACGACGCTTTGCGTATATATACACCGAAGACTGACGCCACGGGAAATCTGCCGTTGGTTCGACGCCGCGCGTATTCATTACCATCGGGGGCTGCGGGGCTAATTAAAATTAATAAATCGCCCCCCGCCGACGCAGCTGTATTATATATCGCCCGATAAAGCGAGAATCACCCGAGGACGCGGCGGAGGGTGTAATTAGATCGGCGGGCAAGACTTCCGGATCGGGGAGGCGGCGCGGAAGTAAATCTCCGCTCGTTTCCATTCATGCGGCGATTATTATTCGCCGCTCTCTATCTCGCAGCGACGATAATCTTACAGGCCAATTTGACTATTTAGTCCGACTGGAAATACCTTCCGCGAGGCACATTCCAGCAATTCCGGAGGCAGCCGTTGCGCGCCTTCCGCCCTCTGCCAAAAATGCAAATAAAATCAGCTCGCTCGCGCAGTTTAAAATCCCCCCCCCCCCTGCGCCCGGCGGCCCATAAAATCAAAATGTACACAATGCGCATCCCCCTTTAGCCGCGCGCGCCATAACTTTCCCCGAAGAGGCCCCTCGGCCTCGCGTAATGGGCCGCGCGTCTGAATGCGTTGCATAATCGTGGGATCGGCTCGCGCCGCCGACGATATAAATAGGAAAATCAGGCTCTCTCTCTCTCTCTCTCCGCGCGAGGCACCTCTCCGAGAGAGCCTCCCACGCGACAATGCAGCGAGCGCGAGCGCGATGCGCTGTACGAGCGCCTCTCTGGCCCGCAGCCAAGCCGAGAGAGAGAGAGAGAGAGAGAGAGAGAGCCGAGGCTCTCCTGGCAACACACGAGCAATGACCCTGATCTTGAACTCGTCTGCGAGCCGAGAGCATTTGACGCCTTCTTATGTGCAAGCCCGAGCCTCTGTACACATGCGAGGATACCGTACGGAGAGAGAGAGAGAGAGAGAGAGAGGGCTGAGGATGCGCCGATGCACGAGCCGCGGTCGGAGGATCGCGGATTTTTGGTGAATTTTCAATCGAGGCCGGAGAAATAATTTGCGCTCGCAAGGAAACCCCCCGTTTTCGGGGATTAATTATTCGGCTCGGGAGCGGAGTCGAAACGGGCCTCCCTCGAGATTTCGAGGGAACACGGAAGCGAGGCAAATATCTTCCCGAAGTGGTACATTATGCACGCGCCGTCCGGGCAAACTCGCGGGATTACCCGAATACCGAAACCGACGTCGTCAATTATTCCGCGCTCGAAGTTCGAGCCTCGAACTCTGCGAAAATAATAAGTCGGTATATTACGTACACTCGGAAAAAAAAAACTCACCGCGACCGGGGAGCTTTTCTAAGCTCCTCCTCGGCGACGATGCGCAGCCGCGCGGGATAGGAATTCGTACATATATATACACGAGAGAGGGACGGACAGCTGTGCGCTTGCGCGCGCGGCGATCCGCCGTTCTCGGAATTAGATAAGTCCTTTAAATTGGCGATCGGATCGCTCGGGGCAGCAGGCGGTGCGCTGCCGCTGCTGCTGCTGCCTGGCTGCTATGCCTGCGTCCTACATGCGAGACGCGCAGGCTCACATCGGGCGGGAACTCGGGACGTACCAGTCGCACGCCAGGCGCAGCGCAAGTTCAAGGCTGTCGGCGGCCTCGGTGTAAAAATAACCGGAGGCGCGTAGCAGCGAATTTTAGAGGTTTCTCGGGGAAAATTTTATTTTTTTTTTATTGATGTTTGTAATAATGCCTTTGTCGTTTGGCGGAACGAGAAAAAATGCCTGAATTTATCGCGAAAACTCGTTTTGTCAATACGGCCCATCGCTCGCGTGAATTAGCATTATCTCGATTGCTCGCTTGAGTTATACATTCATAAGTAAAAACCACAATAAAACAGCCTTTTTTTTATCAGCGGCTAATTAAAGCTCAGCGAACAAGTATACCGCGGGAGTAAATTCAAATTACCCTCTTACGGATTATATCCGCGTCACTGTATATCAGAAGCTTACTTCGGGGGGAGGGGGGGATTAAGAAATATGCGGAGTTAAATGTAGCTTTGCGCAAGGTTGCATGTTATTCGCGGCAAAGCGCGCAAAAAGAGCTCCGCGCGCCGCGCCACCACACACACACACACACCGGTCGCCGAGAAGCAGAAGTGTTTGCAGAGAAAATATAACGGGAGTCTAATTTTTGAAATGCATATATTATCGTACAGTTATAGCCTGGCGTTGCGCCTCGCGAAATTTTGCATACTTATGGCCTTTGACTTCGCGAAGAGCGTATTATTCGTTGGACAAACTAACATTGGCGCGTGTCGTTGATCCCTCCGCGGTTTTTTTAATTGCTTTTTTTAACTTCTAGGACAATATTTACTCTGGTGTAAAGGTAAGCCGAGAGCGTGTCATTATTAAGAATGAATTTTGAAAAAGGCTTTGTTTTCCTTATACGATTTCTATTGTTGGATTCGACTCGAAAGTCTGATAATGCAGTCATCGTTGTTTTAAATCAACGTTTAAAGCCCCCCGGGGAAAATAAAAAAAAGTACAAGGAAGTAATAAAAGAACGACTTCATTGATAAATTTGAACTTTGCGTCAATGACCTACGACTGCTAGACGAATCCTTCAAAAGCAGGAAACTTCAATTTCAAAACGATCCGCTACACGCGATTATTCCGAGGATCCCCCTGACTAGTTTTCCAGCTTTAGCGCGCGCCATTCCTATTTAATTAACACATTCAGCCAGTGAAAACAGCGAGGCGAGTTCCGCTCGCTCTCTGGAAAAAGCAACCACCCGGCTGCGTCTAATGCGGAATACAAATAAGTTCGCTTTCCTTCGAACGGCGTCGCCGCGCGGCGGTCCCTGGCAACAAAGGTAAAAAGCAGCAGCGGCAGCAGCAGCAGCAACAGTAGCAGCATTGTCGTTTCTTCCTCTCCCCCGGTCTAACTAGAACTGGTTCGCGCCAACTGTCGATCTCGAAATCTCGACACGAACGCTACTCTCTCCGTCGCGCCTCCGCCCGTCCTTTTTTCCAAGTCCTCGCTAAACCAGCAGCAGCGGCGGCGGCAGCAGCACGAAGACGTTCTCGTTCGGTTCCTGGACGACTGCGTCTAACGGTTCCCTCTCTCTCTCTCTCTCTCCCTCTCGACCTTTCCGCACGAGCTGCACCTTACCTTATGTACCTCGATCGGCTAACCTCTCTCTCTCTCTCCTGCAGCATCTCCGGCTGCTACTTGAGCGAAAACGCATGCGCGAGCCAGAGAGAGAGAGGATCCGCACACGTACGCGTATAACGGGGTCGTGTCACGGGCGCGCACGCCTTAATATCTAGCGACACGATCCGAGCCGAGCCAAGTGGGACGATTCTCGTGTTTCCTTACTATCGCCGGGTATAGCGTACACACCCCGAAACCTATGGGTCAAGCACATACACGACGGCTCATTGTGCGATTTTTACGAGGGACGGGACGCGCGCGCCGCCAGAGAGAGAGAGAGAGAGAGAGGAGAGAACTGCAGGCCTTTTGGGATCGTGAGACGATGCTGCCCATTCAATGGGACAACCTGCGTAAAAGTAGAACTGCACCGAGCCGCCGGGGAAATGGGACGAAGCGCGGCGAATCGAATTGACATTTAAATTGAGAGATATGCCTTTACGAGAGAGTGTACTTTTTCGATGCCGCAGCTACGTCGCGAGGATACTTATCGAATATCGCTGGACTTATGTAAAGATATGGTAATCTGAGTGCGTATACTTACTGTTTTTGGGAATGTCCGTTAGAGTGGGAAAATAAAGGTTCAACAACGACAACAGCGAACAATCATCGATTACGTCAACTTTTGTTTTATTGAATACAATAATCAAAGTGGTAACACTATGGTGGCGATACTGTTTTTTTTTTTTTTTATCTTTTCGTATAATAAAGGCATCGTACAAGCCTAATTTTTCCGTTCATGATCATATCATCAAACCTCTTTTCCTGAGACGAAATACAAATGAAGTGATATAATAATAATATGTATTTTATTTCCTTTTATACGTAATATGTATATATTTATATATGTATAATAATATATATCAGATTGTTTTGCTGATTTACAGGTATTGCAAAAATTCATAATTAAAATCTGTGAGAAAGTTCATCTTGGAAGGGACGTTTATTCTCGCGTGTACTTGTGAGAATTTCCATTGTGTTCTTACATCGTGGTGTGTACGTGTACGTTTTTTTTTTTGTTTGTCTCTCATCTACGCGTAGTTATAATGCATCGCTCATAGTGAATTACAGATATATACCTTTTTTAATAAAAAGCGTCCTTCGAGGGAAAATCACCGGGCGCCAAGATCGCTGGATTTTCCGCCGGAGGAGCAACGATTCTTTCTATATTTATAAAAGCCGTCGAGGAATTTTCTAAAATTCCACCTCCGGGCATATCTTGTGTTTTCTTAGCTAAAATCTACAATATGTCTGCAGACGTATTTGTTTTTTGTTTTTTTTTTCTTATTTCAAAACCTCTTCTATCGTTAAAAACTAGCAAAAAAAAAAAAAAAAAATTAGAGGGAAAGAAAAAGTCAGTTCGCTTTTCGTCTTATCTAGAAACTACGAGGAAAAAAAAAGAAACTTATTACAAAGATTGACGGGGAAACAGTGACGTCGTACACAAATTAGAGAATTCGTGATTATTTTTTTTTTCTTTTTCGCTGGTACAATGAACACGTTGATTTACGCTTCGTTTGCTGAAACAATCGTTTTTTAGGTTTTTGTCATTTTCAAGTGAACACATGTACGCGGCAATGGAAAATTGAGCTAAAAATGGGACGATTCTGAGGATTTTCAGAGCGGAGGGGAGAAACGGCGCGCGGCCGGCCCTCCCCCCCGGCCAAGATTTTTAACACTTTCTCGACACTCTTTCATTTTTTTTTATATCACCCTTTGTTCTATAATATTTAATATACTCTTTCTTTCGCTCCTTCTGCATACAATTCATTCACTCTCTGGCGCAGCCTATATACGGACAATTTAAGTATCTAACATTCTCAAAAAAATAGGTTCTCCATTTTCCGTAAAAGTCTCTAGTCTCCCTAAACACACGCCTCGTGTCCCCCGCGACTCTCGATCGACCGCCGAAATAAAAAAATAGGAACTGTCGAACCCTAACTCTGCCGGTTGATTGCTTTCATTTTTTTTTTTTTTTTAATTTCCGCTGAAATTGAGCCTTTCGTTTGTGAAAACTTGTAAAAATACCGTCTCTCTCGATCGAAAGAAATGAAAAAAAAAACATGGATGCTTATCGATAATCACTTAATTTAAGATTTAAAAAGTAAAGATAAAATATTGGAACGAAAGGCTGGATTTCGACGGCACTGACACGATTTCATTTCCCTTAAGTGTACAAAGAGCTTTACTTATTCGCTCTCGCTTTATTTGCGCAATGGCAGTTCCAGGGTCGGACAAGACTTCTCGGCTGCGAAACGCCCAAGTTTGAGGGACTCGCTCGGAAAGTCGTCTCCGCTTTTTCGCACAGACAGATTTTTTTCTCAGCTTTTTTTTTTGTTTTTTGTTTTTTGCTTTAATTATTAGACGTGAAAATGAAAACGGTGAAAGGAACGTAAGTACTTTTGATTTCATAGGGTGAGAACGATCTACATTAGTCATACAAACAAGTTTTGTATTATAGATTTTTCTGAATCGTACGGATTTCTAGCGAAATGCGATATTGAATATTATGACCTAATGAAGAAAGACTTTAAATTACAAAAATAATGGATTTGATATTTGCGATTACATGAGTAGTTTTCTCCTTATATAAAAAGTAACAATTGACATTGTTCTAAAAGTAAGCACGATACTCTAAAACTGTAGTCTAACACTCGTGAATCACCATCCTCGTGAACTAAAGAAACGATGGATCTGCTTATATCGATAAAGTTCTTGCAACGTACACGTAGACATGTATACATACATACATGAGCAACTGATAAAGTGAGAATTGAACAATCCATGACAGAGCGTTAAAAAAAAAAAAGTCGATAAAAAATATAAAGTTTTCGGAAAAAGCATACTTACAGAAGATGACTTATACTCTTAAACTTTGTACTCGTGTATGTGTGCAATTTGTAAAAGCAGAATAAAAAGAAGAGGTGACTATGAACTGGCTTGGATTCTCAATTGCACATTGCCAAAGTCTGCCTTTTCTACGACTCGGAATGTCTTCAGAAAATTTGCATTGTTCGTCAAAGCAATATGTCAGACCAATCTTAATCTAAGTTTGGTTCTCGATTATTCAACTCGACTAACCACGTGTTGTAGTTGTATTTACTAAGAAGGCGGAATATCAATCCTGTCTTTTTCGTTAACCTGTTAATGCCTCTCTTACTCTTAAGGTTTAAATTATCTCTACTAACAAATTAAGCCTACTCACTGAGGTTGGATGCTAATGATTGGTGCGCGACGAAACAAGATCTCTAAGCATTGAAATTCAACGGATATAATATTCGTTCAGTGGGTGTTTAAGTCATGTTAATACTTCACGTTAGACGCATTAAAAAATATAACCATATTTAATAAATCAAAGAATGACATGAATCGTTCTTTACATGATGATGACGTACGGCGATATTTTTATATAAATATTTCATTGTTTGCTTTTATTACAATCAGAGATTAGATTCATAATAGTTTGCTCGTGATTATGTACAGAGACATTGAAACGCTTCATGTCGTGCTTCTTTTTCATATCTAGTGATAAATTGTAAAATCTTTCACTAATAATAGTTTATAAAAGTAAATAAGCTTAAAGTATCTTTGTATATAATTAACATAGTTACTTTTCTTATGTATAAGAAATGACAAAGGTATAAAATTATTCTCATTTGTTTGATAAGATTAATGAAAACACTACGCGGATTAATCAACCAATTGTACAACATTGAGGTTAAAAATTTTTCAAATCTTTAGAGTTCTTCTACCTTTTAACAATGATTTATATCATACAGCGTTTAGTGATCCGCTTTCAATCTAACGTATATCCAAGCATAATTCCTCCATAAAATCGATCTAGCATCAATTACCAACGCTACTCTACAAACCTACCAAAATCAGAGTGGGGGGGGCTTTTCATTTTTAACTCTACAGAACGGATATAAACTAACAAGCGATATAATACCCAGGTATTAAAGGCTTGGGTTCCAGCCGTCGTCAACGACCTTCCGAAAGGCTTCGCCCCTCGCGGCGACAGACGCAGCATATTTACTCAGGCAGTACGCAGCGAATATATAGAAAAAGTATCATCACCGGAAAACTTGCGAAGCAGCACGCGCAGATCAGAGTGTATAAAAACGAGGGGCAATAAATAAAAGTCGGCGGTGCTGCGGCTGCGGCGGCGGCGGCTCCGCTCCTCGGCCCTCCCGACCGAGGCCGGCCGTCGTCGCCGCCGCCGCCGTCGGCGGCGGCAGAGGTCAGCGGGGTTGCTGCCCCCGCGGCGGGGGCCCCGGGGGTGGCGGCTCAGCCCAGGCCGGCCCACTGGATGAAGTCCGGCACCTCGCGCACCGGCACGTCCCGCGCCAGGGCCTTCACCCTCAGATTCCGGTCCTCCGTCAGCAGCACCACGTCTCGCTTCAGGCGCCGCGGCTGGCCCTCTTCTGCAACAAGGCACGAAGGCGCGTAGTTCGACTTCAGTTTGGAGAGAGATCGAATTTTTGGAGGGGAGGAAGAAGAGGAAGACTGGTAGCGGTATTGCTAATTCGCCTTATTAATGTAAATTGAAATGGAAAATTGACTCGAAGACCGCTTCTGCACGTTTGGTTGGCTAAGTATGTGGACATTTGAATCCTGTTATATAGGTCATTAAGCAGCTCGTATGACTTCTGCACTGCTACTTCGCGCTTAGCATAGAATGACGTTTGACTTCAAATGCGTTCTTACATAAACATGACTTGGGCACACGAAGCTCGGCAAAGGGTCAAAAGGAGTTAATAAGACAACGGGTTTCTGCCCATTTTTATGAACTTTCCGAGTAGTTTTTGCATTATCTCTACTTTACTTAGAAACGGCTGAAACACGTTTTTCAGCCTCGCCGAGTTTCAACTCCGCGGAAATTGTACGCTATCCATTTATCTCTCCGGGAATGAATTTTGAAGATTCGACGATGCAATAATAAACTTGTCATAAATATTTTCGAAGCAGCAGCGAGAATGTGATTATTCCGCGAATAAATGCATATAGTCTTGGTGTGCAGCTGCGGCGGTCATTTTTAAACCCGTCAATCGAATGCGCGTAGGTATACTCGGCAACAATCTAGCGAGAATGAAAAAATTCCAAGCAACTCACCGGTACTGTGCTGCTGATCCTTATTTGATTTGCATATACTTAGGCACGTGGCAAGGATCCTGTCGTCGTTCCTCGTCAATCCGTCCTGCAAACAGAATCCAGACAACCGCGTTCACAATCCGCGACAAAACACCTCCCCGCAGATATCATCCTCGAAAGGCGACGCTTGGCTTACCTGACAGACGTCCTCCTCGACGGTGAACGAGCTCGATGTGAGCACGGTGCCGCGGGTCGTCAGGCACCTGATGGCCGGGTTCCTGCTCCTGGCGAAGGCCAGTCCGGCCCTCGCGTTCTCGGCGACGCGGGCCACGTGCCCCGGGTCCATGGCGGCGCGCGAGCCCGGCCCGCAGTCGCGCAGGTCCGCGCCCTTCGACAGGCCCTCCAGCTCGTTCAGCACTGCAAGAAGGAAAGCAGAGTTGTCGGCGGATTAGCGGGGGCGAATTATTGCAACGCGGTGGATCGTTATCGCGGGAGGGATTGAAATTAGGTTTGGATTAAAATGCTAATTTTTTTAAAAGGGGGAAGTTAAAAAGGTTCTCGGGAGACGCCCTGGCTGGGTTTCGGGAGGGCTTTAATTCCTTTGGAGGTTTTAAGCGCTCGGACTGAAAAGTATAATTAAAATTAGGGGCGTGATGGTTAAACGGGAAATACATTTTTTTTTGTAGAGTAAAAAAGTTTTTGCGAACTTTAATCAGTCCTTTTCAGCTTTCCGACGATTGCGAATAAAACGCACGCCGATAACAAGACAATAATTCCACAAGCGTAACGCGCTAGTCAAAGGGTCAGTCAGCTCCGATGCCGGGTGCCGTAATTGATAGAACCATAAAGCGAAATAGTAGTTTTAACAGTCGGGCATAAAGGACGAGCGCAATTTTCCCCGGGCGGGTGGCGCGGGACAGCGCGTTATCTCGCCTGCGAAATATGTAATTTCAGTCGGACGTAGCCGGTCGCTCTCGCTTTTTCGGGGCCCGGGAGGGGTGAATTTCGATGCGCGTCGACTACTCGAATTGCCGGCTTTCTTCGCACCCTCCCCCGAGGGACCCCGAGGTGAACGACGCGCCGCTCTCTCTCTCTGCTCCTACGATTTTTATCGGCCGACCCTCGAGGACTTTCAATTCCGATCTTTTACGAGTCGGCGGGGGCGAGAGACCCGAGCTGTTACGGTCAGGAGGATCAGCACTTTATTACGCGATTTGAATAATCTTGGGTGTCATCGCTGTTTTTGGGGGAGTAGTGTGCTTGAATTTTCGGTAGGCTGTAAATATTTATGAATTCTATGGGCTGTTGCGAGACGCGTGGCGTTTCTTTTATGTTGCTAAGAGGTGTGAAGATTAATATTTACTGAAAGACTGTTCTGAGTAGGTACACTGGCAAAGAAATTTGATCGAATCAACTAAATGTGCAGTTAAATATTCAGAGTAGGATATTCGTTTGCTTCAATGGAATTTTTAATTGATTTAACAACAATTGGATCAATTCAAAAATTTGTGAATCGAAACTTCAGGTTTCATTATGAATCAATCAAGAATTCCATTAAATCAACCGAATATCCTATTGTGAAAATATTTAACAGTATACTAAAAAAATAGAAACCGCAAGAAAAATTTTTGTCCAAGCACACGAATCCATCTTACCGCTTCAACAAAAATTTCTCATCTTAATTCGCGAACAAATGAAACCGTAATTCAAAGTCCCGCCGATGCGGCGCGATATCGATACGTAGAGGAGCCTGTAATCGTACTATTATTGATAGGGGAGCCCCGGGAACGCGAAAAATTCCTCGCAAAGCAAGCATCAAGATAAAACGGAGTGAATTATAAAAATTGGACGGCGCGTAAGCGGAGATACGGAGGAAGGGATGCGGCCGCCGCCGCGAGGAACAAAAGAAATGAAGGAGGGAATTGGAGACGACTAGCGGGGGGGATATCCCCCCGAGAGGCCGAGACCTATTCAAATAGCGAGCTCGTATCCGTACTCCCCGCGGGACTCCGCGCGCGGCGACGAGCTCCCGGGAAAAACACCTAATTTCGCGAGAACACACACACTGTGCACTCTATTATGCGATTCGGATCTGCGGAGAGATGTGCAATGTTCGGCTTCCGAGCTCGTTTTTCCGCTCGGCTTTTAATTTGGCTCTTGAAAAAAGAAAAGGGCTAAAACATAAACGAGTGAATAATACTCGCATACGCCGTGATTTACAAGTGTCCCGGTTCTTTTCCGCCCGCTGATTTATGCCGAAAAGAGCGCCTTAACCCTTATAATTATCGCGGGCTAATGAGCTATTAAACATTAGCGCCTACAAAGTGCACCGGGGCCCCGTTAGAGAGAGAGAGCATCATCCCTCGCGATTTTTCGGCCGCGCTCCCCCATAAGTTACATTCGCGCAAGGACGTAACTTATATACAATGTTCATTTATCTAGTCCCCTCGGCATTTTTCGGCCTCTCTCTCGTCTCTCTCTCTCTCTCCGCCGTCCGAATGAATATATAGCCGGGCGGCCGGGCAGGCTAATCAAACAGACTCTCCTTCTCTCTCCCGGCTTTAACGATCCTTTAATCACGCCGAGGAGAGAGAGAGAGGAGGCAAAAAAGCTCTCGGGCCGATTCTAGGTCGGCAATTAAGCCCTCGAAAATTCATTCGCCTCGCCCACACTTGTCCGCGTTTCCAAGTCCCCCCGGCGATCGCGAGAGAGAGAGAGAGAGAGCCGAGCGCTACACACGTATATATGTATAAGCGCGAGAGCCGTAGGAGCCGTGAGAACCTAACTGTTGAAGAGCTCACCGTTGTTCGTCCGCCGGGGAGGAGGGATGCCCGCCGCCGCCGCCGCCGCGGACGGACCCAGGCGCGGGGGTCGGAGGTCAGGAGCGGCCGATTTTCCAGGAATATCGCGGACGCCTCGCCGACGAGCTACGCGGAGGCGCCCGAATTTATAGCGGTGCACTTTTTGCAGAGGACAGGAGCTTTTGGGGAGGATAAATGTCGGTGTTTTCGGGGAACGATCGAGAGAGTTTTCATCGATAGATTTCCAGGCCGAGAGAGGCCTATCTTCGAAATCTGGAAAAAAAATGGGTTTTTCGACCCGACGGGCATTAAACAGTTATTGGATTTACATACAATAGTTTATCAAATGAAGAATCTTCGCCCTGAGCGCGAGGCGGTCAAGAGCCGAAAAATAATTGCGCTCGCCGTCGTATTTCACTCGGCGCTTTGTCGGCTCTCCGTCTCTCTCTTTTTCTCGGCCCCGAGTTTTTGCCCCGCCGTCCATTATATATATATTCCTCCGCCGAGAAACCCCCGGATATTTTTTTTTCTCTCTCTCTCTCTCTCCGCGCGGAGATCCGCCCGCAGGAACGCACTGACCAATGCAAATCTCTCGGGGGGAAAAAAAGAGAGTCGGTCCCTCTCTCGCGCGCAAAAAGAAGCTCGCGCGCGCGCGGACAAAGAGTCGAACGAATCGATAATGCACGCGGGGGGATTCGCCGCCGAGGCGTTAACGCCGACTAAAATTATTTTGAATGTTGCGCGCCGCGAGGCAGCGGCCTCTCTTTTGCGCCGCGCGACGATTAAACTTTAATCTCCGGGGGGAATATATGTTTGCGAAATGTGTACGTCGGATTTTTTGGCGGATCCTTGATTCACGTCGGGTTTAAGCGAGCGGAGCACCGATGCCGGCCGTTGATATAGACGTTGAATACATTAGTGGCGGAATAACAGAGGTTTTTCCGCGACGGGGGGGAAAAGGTGGTAATCTGACTGGTAAATCATCGGTGGAAACAATGCTTTTCTGGTCGAAGTTGTGGTGGAAAAGGCGCTCTTTTTCACAGTGGTTTTAGAATTGTCGTTAAAAATGATTGTTAATTTTTTTTTCATTTTTTGCCAATTCTAAACTCGGACTTGTGGGAGAAAACAAGAAACTATTTGAAAAATGAAAGCTCGCCTTCAAAAATGAATTCAATAACAGACAGTATTCGCAAAATTGTACGTCATTGCTTCAACTGCCATTCAACATCGACGAATAAATATTCATAACCATGCATCATTTCGACTCAAAGCCTTTTCCTGCCAATCGTCAACACTTTCCATAATGCAAAAATCCCATCAACTACACCCCCTCAAAAGCAAGAGCTCAACCTCTAATTCAAAAATCGCTCTCAGGCTCCATTGCCCTAACTAATAAGTACCCCTCGCTAACATCCTCTCTCGCATTACGAACCCTGGTGCGCAACAGTCGCTCATCGGCCAGTCATCGGAAAAGGAGTAAAATCGCGCCTCGGCCTTAATGCTCGGAGATTATCGGCAGATTCGCGGCTGTTTTCAACGAGAGGAAGAGGGCGCCTACACCGTTAAGCTCTCTCTCTCTCGAGTATCATCCGCGCGCGCGCTCCTCGTCTATTACGCGGAGCGTCCGATCGTGTGACGTAATTACGTCGCTCCAGTTCCAGGGGGCCAATCATCCTCCGTTAGCGGCGGACTGCTCTCGCCATTAGCGCCGACGAGAGAGAGCTTCCGTTTCCTCTCTCTCCGCGAAGGAGTCGCGAGGCGCCGAAATTTTCGAGATAGCATCGATTATGTACGCGCGGGGAGATCCTTTTCTCACACCGCGCGGCGGAGAGCGGTTTGCCTTTCTCAGGGGGATTTCGGCTACTTCTTTCCTGCGCCGCGCGCGGTCATTGTTCTCTCTCTCGTGGGTTTTTGGTGAGTGTTTGGCTTTCGGCGGCTGGGAGTGCCTTTCGAGGTAGCTTTCAATGGAGATGATAATGAGGTGATAATTGGACAAACACGGTAAACGAGGAAGCTAGCCGGGGGCGCTAGGCGATGTGAAATTGAGAGTGGGTATATCTGTACGTCTGAAATACAAATATACTTGTCTAGCGGCGCGATTTGCGTAAGAACATTTTTAAACAAAAAGGTAAAAAAAGATGTTTAATTTAAAAAAAAAATCCTATATATATATTTTGGATCAATTTTGAAAATCACAGCTGACGACTTGAAAGCAGCTCAAATCAGGATTCCGCTCTAATCGAAACCATTTTCAATCCGACGACTCCTCCGTAATCCCATCCGCGACTCTCGCGGCGCGTTACATCACTTAACTCCGTCGACCTTCGCTCTCCCGACAATCCGCAGGCGGAAGGTCGCGGGTCAGGACTCCTTCGACTCTCTTCCGGCACGTGTCCGCGTCATCGGCGGGAGGATCGCATCCTCCGCGGACAGTGATGGATCGAACGACGGGCGAAGGGCCTTGATTCATCGGCGGGTCCTGCCCACCTGTCGATCCGCGCGGCGAGTCTCTTCTTCTTCCCCGCGAGCCTGGTTGTACAGCCTCTCTCGATCGTCTATCGCGCCGAGCGATCTTCCGAATTCGTAGGCGAGGCCGCGAGGCGTTCGCCTGGTAAGTCCGTTCTTAATTGAAGCCGGGATCTTCGACGGATGGTTAAGTTGCGCTTTGTGGTCGCGAAGTGTTTTGGTCGTGTTTACCGAGAGAGCTTTGACGATGACGGCTCGGTGAGTGACGTAACGGGCTGATAGTTTATTTTTACGGGCGTTTATGCTTTATTGGAGGTATGCGGTCGTGATTGAAATTATGCTTGGCGGGGACGAGTGGTTGAGTTTGTCGGATGCGGTACTTTTATTATTTATTGGGGGAATAAAGAAATAGTGGGTGATTTTAAGATTGATTCACTACTAATTACTTGCAATGGAATGTCTGTTGGCTTGACAAACTAACATTTATCTCAATTATTAAACCAGAAATTCCATTTTAAACTTTCAAAGCAAAGGGAAATTGAAATAATTAAATATTTTCTCACACCTTTGAAAAAAGTTCTTTGAAAAACGACTATTAATTGTGGGACAAGAAAATCATTTAAAAATCAAATTAGATAGTAAAAAGAAAAAAAAACAGATTCTTACCAACTAGAGGCACCATCAAAGTGTAAATCGGCTGCGCGGCACAAGTAGCCTTCGCTATGCTCTGCAGCTGCGGCAGGTAATCGATGAAGCAATTAGTATCCGGAACCAAATGCTTCGGCCTAACTTCGATCTCCACCGACAGCGAGGACTTCTGTAGAATGGCCTGCAACAAAAAAGCGTAAAGACAAAATGAGAGCCTCGCTCCAACCGTCCAACCAAAAAAAAATCCGGGTAAATCCTGTTATGTCACAGCCTAATACCCGACGAAGACACCTCCCGATTCTCTCAGCGCTAAAAAATGCGCTCTCCTCGTCGGGGACGGAGGCGAAAGGAGGCGAGATAATATGTAAAGCATGCATCGGCCGACAGTTAAAATGCCATAAGCGCAGAGAGGAGGCTCGCATTCGCGCTTGAAGAATTCGCGTTTAATTGTTTGCCCGACTCGTCGCGAATGCAAACGACTCCTCCGTATGCTAAAATCTGCCTCCCTCCCCTCGGTAGACTCGGCGCACGTGCCGAGAGAGAGAGAGAGAGAGAGAGAGACACGGCCTCCGGACGCGCCGATCGACGACGCCGAAGTCAAAGTGGAACGGGAGTAGAGCCTCAAATTTCGTCGACGCGCTCTCTCGAACTTCAGACTTTAGAGCCGAAATAACGAATGGACTTCGCGTATATGGAGGAGAGATAGGAGGCGAATTTGATTGCGAAGCGCTAACGGATTAGCGTGGAAGGCAGATGCGCGCCTCCGTGCGAATTGGACGACTTCCAGGTTGCCGGGCGAGAGAGTCGAGGGACTGACCTCGAAAGGCAAAGGGGAAATTTGCTTTTTCGCGATATGAGCGGAGTAAATCTTTGCTGAGCGGCGGGGGCTTTACGGCCGCGAGGCTGTGGGTTTTGAGGAAATTTATCGGGTGATATTTTATTGTTCGATCGCCGGATCATGGATACTTTTCAATCGGGTTCGAACGTCCAACTTTTTTAATGTTTCGACTGTTATCGAGCAAGTTATTTTAAAAGGCTGTAGTGCCCAGCGAAAATAAAAACCTTCTTTTAAATTAACATGACAAAAACTGCAATTGCTTGTTTTGCCGCTACTGTTTGACAAACATGAAAAACATTTTCAGTTTCCTAGAAACGCGTTTTCATTTCACTGGAACCCCAGGAAGCGGGAATAAAGCAAAAAAAAAAAAAAAAAAAAAAACAGCTAAAAGTAACAAAGCCAACACACATTTGCGTAAAACGAAATAAATATTGATGCGCGCAACGTTTTACGACACGCAGACATCGACAAATCGAGAGCACACTCCGTGTCGACCGAGTTGGCGATAATTTAACTGGCGCGCGAAAGGCGAACGCGATCCACTTGCGCATTCCTCGATTTCAGGCGTCGGGCGCGAAAGCCAACCTGCCTGCCCGCCTCCTCCTCCCCGCGAAAAAGTCGCGTGCGAGGGCAATTTCCTCGCGTTTGCATAATCCGGCAATTACGCGCTTTCCTAGGCCACCTCTCTCTCTTTCTCTCTCTCTTTCTCGCGAAATCAATTTGCGGACGATTCCGTGCGCGATTCTATTAGCGGCCCGAGCCGCGAGTAAAAAGGGGATAGTTATGATGTGAATCTCGCTCGTTTACTCCGGCAATTAAAGCTACAATTTACGCGCGCGGAGCGACAAGCGTAAGTGCATGAATTTGTACGCGGTTTTACTGATGTCTCTATAATGCAATTACGCCGAGCCTGCCGAGATTATATTTTAAGCTGTTAATGCCGGCGGAGGGACAAATCGCTTGATTTACGACGGTAGTTTTTCATAATTTTTTTTTTTTCTTGCTCTTCGTTGCGAAAAACGTTTGAATTTCTAGAGTTTGTAAAAAAAGTTGAAAATTAATGCTGCTGATTGCATAATTTGTCTATTCATCATTGATAGGCTAAAGGTAATTTTATGAATCCTCTCTTGCAAAAGTGAAGCCAGTTTAAAATATTAATGATTAGATATAAATATATTAATTAAAGATTAAGTAGAAAATTCTGGTATGATAAGACTAACCTCAATATACTTTTATCTTAAAATTCATGTATTTATATTAATATTCCAATTGCATCCATCGCACTAAAAAATACATATATTTTCACATACGTCAATGAAAAGCGTGCGTAAAAAATATCAATTTGTTACTTCAAAAACAGCATCCAAAAACCTGGACCAATTCCTCAAAAAAATCGCCCGCAGCCCCTCGACTCCCCTTCTCTCTCCCCGCCCTTTCCCATCCCGCTTGCAAATCGACGACAGAAGAAAAAAAAAAAAAAAATCACTGACAGCTCCTCCGCGCGGCGGATGCATTCCTAGACGAGAGACAGAGAGAGAGCCTTGCTCTCCCTCGCCTGCGGGCCGCCGGGGGGGAGGGAGGAGAGCGTAGCGTCTGGCTCGCGCGCGCGCGCGTAAGTTTCGCGTCGCCCGTGAGAACCCGGCTCGGATCACGCGCCCGGACTCCTCCGCATATTAAGCGCGGAGACTGAGCCGAGAGGCACTATATACTCGCCCGTGGGCAGAGGCGGGCATTGGAAATGCGCGACGCTGATCCCCGCCGTGGGTAGGCGCTGCTGCTGCTGCTGCCTTCGCGGTATCGGGGACGGGCGAGGATGGACGGGATTGAAGTCTGGATTTTGGAGGGTTGGAGGCGGTGGTCGGGTTGGAGATGGAGCAGCAGGCGGTGGGTGTATGACAGGTGCATTTTTATAAAAAGTAGCTACAAACTGTGAATTATCAGTCGATAGTTCGCTAATTATTCAACTTGTTTAGAGGTTGTTTCAAAAGACTTAATTATAGAAAATTTCTTAGCAGAATCTGTAAATTATCGCAGTTGCAATATTTCTGGAATAAAAAAAGCGTATAATTCAAGAAACGCAAAAAAAAACACCATAAAATTATTGCAAGCATCCATGTAAGGACCCCGGAATATTAAAAATTTGAATAAAATGAAAACGTCGTCTTAAAATAATGACAGTCGCATTATCGTCAGCTCCAAAAATAGCCCTTAAAGCCTCCTTAATAGCCCGTCGCCCGCAGTAAAGATCGAATACAAATGAGCGTCCATTTTTCGGGCGCTCTCCTCCGCTAATAAGCTCTGCTTTCGCATTTTTCACGGGCAGGCTCTCGCGCGCCTTAAAAAAAAAACCCGGGCTCTCCCACGAGAGGCGGAATCGCTCGTGGCACACGTATTCCCGCGCCTAACGATCATCCGAAGAGGCGCTCGGAGGCATCTCCGAAAAAAATGCGGCGGCGGCCGCATTAAAACCGAGAATTAGGCGGCCGACGCGGCGGCGCAATAAGTGTTAATCCTGCGGGAGGAAGGTAAAAAAAATGGGGGGGGCCCCGAGTCGCACGGAGTCGCGGGAAAAGCAGCAGCAGCAGCGGGCAGAGCCGTAACTCTTGCGGGGGATTTTATTACCCGCGGGCTCTCGCAGGCCGCGCTCCGGCTCGAAAAGTCCGACTGGCCGCTGAAAAATCGGCTGCTAAAATTAGAATTGTATATTGGCGGCGGCGTGAATAACTTGGAAGACGGAGCGGATGCCATTCTTAAATTGCGAGCGTAAATCTTGTTTATCGTAATGTATGCTTAGCCAAATTAAGGTCTTCTTAAAGCGCGGGATACTTTTTAACGTTATTCGAGGTACCGAGCGTCGGATTATTTATGTCGAGAAGCCAAATGGCAGTTTTCGAAAAGAATTAACTGGACTGGAAAAAAGCAGGTATACTAAGAGCTACTTTTTTTTAACAAAGAGTTTTCATTACAAAATTAGCATAATAATTAACCTGTTTTTTAAATTAAGCATGACAATGCAAGTCTTGAAGTCTTCTTATTTTACAATTTTATCAAATAAAAATGAAAATATTCGGAACAATTACGATTTACATCGCTCCCACTGCTTCCAGTTTCACCAACAAGCTATTTCCATCCCAAATTTTTCCCGCGTCTAATGTTTAAAAGCTCTTTCATTCCTCCGATACTTTAAAGTTAAAGCGGCCATTTGGCAAGCCGTAAAAGCCGTTGTCCCCGTCAGCGATTTTCCGTTCGGCGCAGTAACGCCGCGCACTTAACGCATCCCGCGAATAATTGAAACCTAGATTTTAATACCCCGACCGCAGAAAATTACGCCGCTCCTCAAGCTGTCCTCGCAATCTATTGACACGTCAAGCAGTCCCCCTCGGAACCTTCGCCGAGAGGAGCATCGAGGCCAGCCAGCAGCTCCCACATCCCAGCGTGTCTTCCCTCGGTCGGTAGGTCAAGCCAGGCAGCGATTAAGGAGAGAGGCTCGCCGATATATTAAAGGTAATCGCATTCATAAATGCAACAGTTGCGCCGCGGCGTAATGGCGCTCGCAAATCAGATCGCTGGGCCCCTGGGGGGGGGGGGGGGGGGGGGGACCCCCCTCGAGATCGTAAAACCGCGCACATCCACACGACGGAAGAAGCTGCAGTGCCGGCGGAGAGAAAGAGAGAGAGAGATAGAGCGTAAATTTCAAAGCGGAGGGAGGTCGCCAGGTCGCAAGGTTTTAACCGGCGAACACGATTTTAGGGACGCCGGAGGACAATGGCTCTGTTAACGTATTGTTTGGACATCGAAAAATCCCGGCTGCAGACGGCTGCCGACGTTGTTAAGTAACGTCTGGGTAATAGATTCTTTGGGAGATTGATGCTCGGCGGAATTCGCGCGCCTCGGCATGCATAATGCTTTGTCGAGTCGGGTGTTATGAATGTATTGGAATGCCGTCTGGCTGTTGCTTATACAGAAATGTCAACATTGAAAAGTGGGATTTTTTTCGAATCGTAAGTGGAAAATATACGTAAACGTCAATGTCAAGCAAAGAGACGTTCTTAATATTTATGATAAACAGAGATGCAAGAGTAGTTTTTATTATTTTTACACGGGAATCAAGACAAGTCAAAGATATGACTATCCTACTTTGAATATAGTTGTATTCGAGTTCTTACAACTCCGATAAAATATATTGACGTAACCCAATGCATTTATTCATAGATGAAGTTTTACAATTTCATTGGGATAACTTTGAATTACTCTGACAATTACCGATTTCCCCAATCAAACGCATGACAAGTTCGTTAATTTTCCAAAAGAAGCATAATAGCTTACAATATAGCGTGATAAATCGCCAACAAGCCTATAACTGACCGTCTCCTCGCCTCCACCTCTCCCGGCAAAAATTATGAAATTTCAACCGGCTGAAAACAGAAATACACGCGGCGAAACGGATTAGAGCCGACAATAACGCCGACGATAAATAAAAAAAACCTGAAAATACCCGGCAAAACGAAGACGAACGAGAGGCAAAAACTTTAGGAACGCAATAAAAGCTCTCTGGCGGCTCTTCCTAGATTCGCGGGGAGTGGCTTCAGACTCCGCGAAAATTAATGACGTTTCATCGTCCGGCGCGCTGCAGTCGTTTTCTCGGCTTGCGAGCAGCCGAGCGACACGAAGAGAGAGAGAGAGAGGGAGAGGCGCGAGAAAAAGACGGAGGCGCGAGGCAAACATTGACATTGTCGCCGCGAGATGCTCTCGCCGTCGATGGCTGAGCTAATAGAATGGCGCGCGAGAGCCTTTTCCTACCGAGGCGTTTGCCGAGGCTAAAGATAAGCGGGGTGAGGTTTGATAGCTTCGCACTCCGTAATGGCTCTGTAAGTACCTCCGAGGGCGTTTAATTATTTTACGCGGTGGAGTATCTTGGGACGGTTTCTAGAATTTTTTCGAGGCTTTTATGAAGTTCGGGATAAAAGAATATTTTAATGGCGGCGAGGAGCAATAAATTCTATGAAATTTACTGGTCCTTCTTTGCGGGGTAGTAATGGGGATCGTAAAATTAAAATTATGTCTTTTTTGTTATATTTTTTCAACTTGGAACATGGGAATTTAACTTTTTAATTTTTTTCAATCAATTTTTTATCAATTTTCTATTAAAAAATATGCTTATACTGCAAGTAGAATTTTTAGAAAGTAAAATTGAGAATATCTGAATATTTGTCATTTAAATAATTCAATCTATACCTAAATAAATATAATTTCATTACTTTTAACGTACAAAAATAAATAATAAATTGCGTATTAAAACTTAATTGCGTGAATTTACATTCTTCGAATTCCTTTCGATTAATTCGACGAAGAAAACGAGGTCCGCGTCTTAATAAAGAACGTCCAGAATAATATCATTACTCCGACAATGGCGCGCATTACAGGAACGATTAATTCGAAAAGCTTCTCTCAATAGCGCGCAGCGAGTCTTAAGGGTATTAAAGTTTTTGCGGTGAGTACCGGCGAGGGCAGGCGACGCGAATTGAATCGCGGCGGGAAAAAAAGGAAGCAAGCAAAAGCAAGCACTCGCAGACGAGCCGCCTCCCTCTCGAACACAGCAGAGAGAGAGAGAGGGAGAAAGAGAGAAGTGTCCGAAGCAGGAGTCCCGGCAAAGGGCGGCTCGCAATTTAGGCGGTGACGCAGCAGGATCTCGAGGGTCCTCTTATTGTGTACGTGTTTCGCGCAACTGACGCGGTCATTCTCCCTCTCTCTTTCTCTCTCTCTCTCTCTCTCTCTCTCTCTCTCTCTCTCTCTCCTCCCCAGTGAAGTGTGAAAGCAGCCACTCGTGTCGGCTGCCTTCAAAAGTCAACATCGACGCGACGGCCCGAGCAAAGTAAAATGTCCCGGTGCTCCTTGCTTTCTTTCCGAGATGCAAACAATATTTCAGCATTTCAAAGGACTCCCTTTCTTCCGGCTTCTCGCTCCTTTCTTACGGAAACTTGCGATTTCAGCGTCAAAGGAGAAAGTTACGCGCCGAGCTGCCGAGCTTTTTGTGAGGAGCTCAAAAGAGCTTTGATGCAATTTTCATTGTGTCCCTTGCTGTTTAATTTATTTTGCCGGCGTATATAAGCAGGTGGATTCGTTTATAATTGAAGCGTTTTAAATTTTCAGCGATTCTGTGAATAATTTACTTTACAATATCCTTTTGGTCCTTTAAGCCGATGAAACCTTGATCTTGGCATAAAAAACTAACTTTAATAACTTACTCAGACGGACAAATATTAAAAAATTACAATAATTGGAGCATTAATTATTTACAATAAAAAATCCACTTTTATAAAATAACGCCTAAATATTGTCCACGTATTACATGCAGCTAACTAGCCAGGATTATTTTTAGACTGAAAAACTAAAGAGCCGCGCAGGAAAAGAAAATATTTTCAACCCTAATAAGTGCTCATCGACACGAGACGGCGACAACAAGAGCATAACAGAGCGTCGGAGAGTAAGGAAGTCATATCCTTTATCTATCCCTCTGCTCCGTCATGGGGAAAAAGGAGCGGCGCGAGGGAGTTTCGCTCTAGAACGAGAAAACGCGCGTCCTCCTCCTCTCTCTCTCTTTACACTCGGTTGGCTCGGTGCGCGTGAAACCTGCAAAAGCGGATGAGCCCGTCGACAATGCAGGCGGCGACAATCCAGCCCTCCTCCTCCCACGAGACCCGGCGATGACGACTCTCTTAATGTCGTGGAAATTCAAGACGTCGCAGGTACACATAAAGGCGGAGGAACGCCGGTCGTTAGCGGAGAGGAGGCGAAACAATGGGCGCGCGCGATGTCGGAGGTCGTGCGTGCGACTGTCGAGGAGAGCAGATCCACCCAACCCCCCCCCCCCCCCCCCCCCCCC
>UCOM01000969.1:0-54538 GCA_900474385.1 Ormyrus pomaceus
CCCCCCCCCCTTTACGAGGATTCCCGAACGCCGCTATTGTGCGCCGGCTTGTAAAATCCGCGGTTGCAGCGCCGGGATATTAATAGCCCGGCGATAAAACTGACTGATATCGGTTAATCCATGAATGGCTGTTCATTCATCGTAGCATTCGTGCTTTTTAGCGTCCGAAATTCATCGAAAGCTCGAACCTCTCAAATCTCTTATCCAACATTTATTTTTAAATATCAAACTTATTTATCGCCATCGAAACACAAAGCTTATTTACACGAATATAAAAGTAAACAGACAGCCTCGAATGCATCTCCTCGCCGCACGTTTTACGAATTCGCTTCAAAAGCCGACGCGCAACAAATGCTCGAACATTTGTATGCCGCTCGCTTACGCCGACTTTTCTTCCGTCTGCGTCCGGTATATCGGCGTTCTCTTATCTCTCTCACCCACCGACTTTCCCAGAAGCACCAACAGAAGAGGAGGAGGAGCAGCCGATCACGGCCACGTCGCGAATACGAATGCCCCGACGGGAGCGCGGACTTCGCGAGGAAGGTTATAAGCGCCGGAAAGTTTTAAGTGGCCTCCCTGGCGAAGGAGCGGGAGGATCCGAGTTTTCGCGGATCGACGGGGGGCAAAAATGCGGTGTATCGGGCTTCTTTTCGGCCCGGACTTCTGGGGTTTGATGCTAGTTTCGGAGAGGTAGCCTTATTTGATATTTGGCGTTCGCGCGATAATTCGCTTTGAAAGTCTGTTGTATTCAGAGATAATAATAACGTCGTCTCGAGGCGAATGGTCAGTAACTTATCATTTTGCTGACGCTTTTTACACGAAAAGGTATTAAGAAATCAAGCTGTATACGAGAATGATTTAGCCGCGGCAGTAAATGAAAGTTAATGCCCAGACGTTATCGATGCCCGATAGCTGTAATTACCGGAATTTATTCTCCGAAACGATTTTCCTCTGCATAAAAGTCAATAACGAAACAATGAATACACTCTCTCTCTCTTTCTCTCTCTCCTTTCTTTATCCAGTGAAATATTAAACGAGCGCGAGCTACATTTTCGTAGAAACGCGATGTATAATTCAGCGACGGGGAGATCGTTTAATTCTTTAAGATACTATCGCCTGCCACAAGGTTTCCTCCGATCAATTTCAGCTACAATTTCTGGATACGCGATTCGCGAGAGAGGTCGACCGCCGCGGTAGGCATTCTTTCCGACGTGTTGTAGACGCGATTTTTATCGGCCCGATCGTTATCGCCGGAAAAAGCGGAAGCGTCTCGTTAGAGGCTCGTGCATAATTGAACGAGGCAAAGAGCCGACGGAGAGAAGAATAACGACGAAATTCAATATCACGCGAGGAAAAGCTCTTTCAAAAAAAAAGAAAGGCTCCTCGAACCGACGTCACACGTTGAATCCGAGGTCATTCTACCGACATGAAAAAGCCAATTCTCTCGAGCGAAGAAACACAATATATCCGAAAAGGCGGCGCGAAGTGCAAGTTTTTCCGAGTACACACAACGTACCCCCGAAACTTCCACTCGGTCGCGCGCTCCGATTTTCCCCATAAATATCCGAGGGCGCCGCGCGGCGAATAAAATCCCCGCTCGAAAGTGCTTTGTGCTCCTCCGGTCGCGCCTCCGATTTCCGAAGAATTCCCACCGTTCGTCATCGGCCTCTCGAGCGATGAATCAACGGCGCGCTGTACTCCTCGGCTTCCGGCGCTTATCGCTCCGCTGCTTCCGGCCGGCGTCTCACTCTCTCGAATTTCGCTAATTGCGCGCAGCTCCGGGCATAACGAGTCCGCTGTGCGCGAGAGAGAGCCGCATGGAAAAGCTCCGGAGAGAACGAGAGAGGCGGCAGAGAGCGCGATTTCGAGCGCGCGCGGCTCTCTCTGACGTATGACAAATCGCTGGACGGTCTATCGGGACGAGATAGCGGCTATAAATGTAACGAGGACTAATTTGTAATTTTGTGCGACGAGATAGAGAGGCTATGCTTCTTTTTTTAGGAGAGCGCACTCTTTTGGTTCGTATCGATGATTTACGGCGTAGGATATTATGCTAATGCGCTCTAATGTGTCGAGGAGATAAGGAGGCCTTTTTCTCGCGGGCGAATTATCTCGGGAACATAATTTTTTTTTTTTTTTTTTTTTTCACATTGATCGGTTAATATGCTTCACTTTTCGCAAGCTTATTACATTTTTAGAGCGCGATTCGTTATGCAAAGCCAGGCTGCGGCGGCGGCGAGAAATTTGTATAATCGTACAAGATAAGAGTCAAACCTACGGCGGATTATTTTGTAATTTAAATGCCGCAATGAACTTCGATGTATATATAAAAACGCGCGTCCGCGTGACTTCACGTCCGAAAATAAACCGTATCGGCTCTCGCTTCGAAAATTCTATAACGTCCATTCGGCGCGAGCGAGGCTCTCTCTCTCTCTGTATTGACTCGTCGAGGAGGTGTACATATGTAGGTACTCGACGGCGAACATTGACGGATGCCTGGATCACGGGAGCGGAAATTAAAATGAGCGCGACATCTGTTTACAAAACTCCCCCGCCGCAGCACAATGAGAGAGACGCCGTATAATATATCCGTGAAATCGGCGCGGCCACGTGCGAAAGGGATAATCCCCCCCGCTCACGCCTAGTTTGCCGAGAGGCTCGGGCTTTTCCGCTTCGAGCTACTTTTTCCTTCCCTCTTCCGCGAGGTCGGAAGTTGGATTATACCCCGGTGGTGAGCTCCGCTCCGTACTTCTTGCTGTGCGACGCTCGTTTCTTGCGAACACTCGAGTCCTTCTTTTTAGTTTGAAGCTTCGCGCGGTTCTTTCGCTTTTTGCGCAGTGTTAAGGGAAGGTCGAAGCGACAGAGCGAGCTCCACCGACATTTGCATAAAGTTAGAGAGATGTAAATTATTTACGCTACAAGGCAAAGGCAACTTTGACGATTCAACAAACAACAGGCATCGCCGAGCGAACTGTGTGCTCTCAAAACCAGTATTTCCCTCAAAAGTCTATCCCCGCGCAAAATCCCCGGCTAAGCATTAATCGGGATCACTTCCCCAAACCATACCCACCTCTCCGAGTCTCGAGCGCATCGTCCGAACTTCCCCCGCGAGAGAGGGAGAGCCTCGGCCGCCGGGCCATTATGCGCGCGCAGCGGCCGTAGAGGGAAAAAGAGAGCTCGGGGTGATTTAGTGTCCGCCCCGTGGATATAGGCGCGCGTGCCGGGGCCTGATGCCCCTCGCGTGCGGGGGCGGCCGCCGCGACGGATTAATGCCGCAGGCGTGCGCGCCTCGTGGCTGCATGGGCGTGTGCCGTGGCGCGAGAGGTCGACGGACTCGCCGAGGGATGGAGAGAGTTTCTTTTTTATGGCTCGAAGGGCTGCGATCGACGTAAACTGATTCTGGATTATGAGGGCGATTGGACACAATGATGATGAAAGTTTGGGGGAGGGTCTGTAACGTTTGTTTAAGTTCTATATTTTCAGTTAATATACAGTATAGAAGTCTCGGTGAGAAAGACGCGGACGAAAGCAGCGTCGAGGCTAAAAAAAGGGCATATTTACGTGAAAAAGTGTACCGGAAAAATCGTCCCAATCTTCATCTGCGCCTCGTCCCGCATCTCCAAACAAACTCCTCCGGGCGCGCATATCGAAAGGGGAAAAAAATCTGTTTGGAACAGGCGCGCCGACAGTCAGCTCCGCTCGGTCCATCTCCGAAAATAGACAGACACTCTCGGGCACGAAAACGGAAAAACTGCACAGAAAGAGAGCGGCTCTCGGTAATTAAAAAGCCATCACCGCCGGGCCGACAGCGTCCATTGCGTAATGAGCTGGCGCCTGACTTCCGCGATTTTTCATATCTAAGCAGTCCACCCCCGTCGACCGATGAGTAATTGATTTCTGCGCTCCTCCCCTCATTTTTCGAGTTAATTGCTTATCGGAAGACGGATTACTTTGCCGACCGCCGGCTCGCTCCTTCTCTCCTCCTTGGTTTTTCGATTATTGACCGTTTTTCGGCGAGGTTATTAAGGCTAGATTAGACTCCGTTGGGCGAATAGATGTTTGGGGATAAATGGCCTTTCTTTATTTTGGTTATTAGCCGATGAAAATAGGTCGGAGGTATTTTAGGAGAGACAAAGAGCCGCGGAAATTCGTCGGGAGCAGAAATGGAATCGAAGACGAAAATAGCTCCTTCGCGGAGTGGCAATTAAATTCTTTCCAATTTTCGCCTTTTCGCTCTCGGCCGAACGAGAAAATGCATGAAAGCCCGATGAATTAGTTTGTCGAATCGAAACGCGCCGCGTTAAAGATGGGCTGCTGCTTGAAAAAGTTATAATCGCGTTCCGTTTCAATCGACAGTCGAACAAAGACACGATAATAGAAGCTCCAAGTATAAGAAGGAAAGCCATTTCTATAAAAAAAAAAAAAAACTCGAAATTAATGATTCACGTCGCGAAATCTAACCGGTCGATCGTTGCGTAACCCGAGTCGTATACTTTTCTCGGCTATTAATTCGTACTTTCATTCGAGGCGCGTAAAAGAATCGAGCGAATTAAGCCGGCTAATTCCGCGAATGTTAACTAGAGTAGTCCCCTCAATGAACGGCGCGGCAAAAAAGGCTCCATTCACCAAGCCGATGACTCGTCGCGCGCGGGAACCGAGTTGGGTCAAAGATGCACCGTAAAAACAAAAAAAAAGAGGGGGGGGGGCGGAGGCACAGGCCTTTTTCTCGCGGGGCAGGAAACGAGCAATTAAGCGGCAGCGCCGGGCGGTCGAGCTTATCTGCGCGCTGCACGGGATCAAGCGGACTTCACACTGCCGCGTGACGGCGCGGCCGGCTTAACCCTCCTTCGAAACTTTTTACGCTCTCTTGCGCAACGCGCGCCTCCGACGGCCGCGCGGCTGAGTAACTTGTTAACTCTTTTAAAAGGGATTTGTTATTAAGCGTGGGTAGCCGACGTCCGCGCGACTTCTCGCGGGCGTCGCGCGCGGGGAAGGAAAATTTAATAAATTTTCGTTCAAAGTTCGCGGCAGCTGTTCTTCGCGCCGCGGCCGGTTATTCGCGATAATTGCGGACGATTTTATTTACGACGTGTATAAATCGCGACGGCGACGCGCGCGAGGAGCTCCGAGCGGGTCGTAACTCGCAATCGCGGAGATGTATAAAAGAAGGCAGAGACCGGGCCGCGACTGTGCGTCGCTCCTCGAGTGATTTGACGAGAGGAGAGAGAGGCGCGCGTAATTTTTCGGACCGAGGAGCTTCGTCGAAATCCCTCGTTTTTTGCCGGCGCCAATTCGTTAAACCGTCCTGCCTCTTCTGCGAAAGTGATTTCGACTCGCTTTCATCATCAAACTGCGCGCGCCTCTCGTCGTCGCTCAATCTAAACGTGCATTATGCCTCGCACAAAACTCGCAGTGTCCCTATTCAAACAAGCCCGAAACAGGCTCGTTCGGGACAGGCCAAGCGCGTTCGCGCGCCGATGTTTGCTCAGCGCACCTCGAATTATCGTCGCCGTATACAATAATAACGGCGGCGGCTGCGAGTGTGCATATGTACGTATCATCATAAGCGGATTGCCGAGAGCGGCGCGTCCGCGCTCCGAAAAATGCGTCATTGTCGCGAGAGCCGTGACGAATCGGATTTTCCGATCCGATGTATAATCGGCCGATTTTTCGTCGAGCGCAATATTGGCCCGTGGAGCTTCAATGATATCGGCTTTCCGCGGGTATGGAAGCCACGAAAATAACCGCTGATTCCATCCCGTGTGCCATTGTTCGAGGTCATTTAAATTTTGATGGATGCAATTGGCGCACGCGACGCGAGCGATGATTTTTTTAGATTATCGAGCTGGAAACTGAATACGAGGCGCTAAAGGTTGGTTCTGATAAACGTTCAAATGTGTTCGATATTCTTGATTAACTAAATTACGCTGATACAATTTATTGTTACTACAATTCAGTTATTTTTCTCGTTAACGAATAATTCATTTTTTGAAATCCAACACCCGGAAAAACAAGACGATCAAGTTGCTCGATCACCCAATTACCACCTGTTTTCCTTCAAATTACCTCTCCGGCTTCAAGACCTTCCTCAATGGCTGTACCTCCCCGCTCCCTCCTCCCCCTTCGTCTCTCTAATCCCACAGAACACGACGACAATGCCGAAAACTATATATACCCCCGCAAACACAGGCGGAGCGCTCGAGCAAACAGCAACCCGGCCGGTCATCCTAATCGAGAGATTAAGAAATAGATCATGCAGTCGGCGTGTGTAAACATCGAAAAATCAGATTCCCGCGAGCGGCGTTATATACAGTAATCTCGGCAGGGGAGAGGGGGCAAAAGCAACAACCGCAATCCCATTGCGTGCGCGCAATATAACCCGCCGACACAAAAGAGCCACGCGGCTTTGTCGGCGAGCCGGGGGGGGGAGACACGTCGGGGCTGCTGGCTTTAAGGTCCCCGCAACGGTAAACGCGCCGACGACGACGGGGGGAAGGGAGGAAGGGCGGCGCGCACAGCTCGGTGCATCGGAAGCGGCGCGCGCTCCGAAGGAATGCGAATTAGGAGAGAACGAGTTTTCGGCCCCGGGAAAATTAAATTAATTACGTCCCTCTACGGGGTTCGCTTGCTCATTTCGAAGACAGCGATGCTTATAGGTGTGGATGTCGCTTCGGAAACCGAGCCGAGGCTTATTATCGTGAAAAATGGCCAGGGAGCTGAATCTAATTGAAATTTGAAACCAGCAGTGCCGCCTTGCTGGAAGCACTTTTGAAGCCAGACTTATTTTAAATTAATAAAGAGGCCCTTTTTTCGTCGCCAGAAAATCCTCGACTCTTTCGCTCAACTAACTTCCTCCTAAAAGTAAGAACCATCGATTAACCGAACATCCCAACCGCAGAAGGACTCGTGCACTCGATCGGATCAACTCTCTCGAAGGGCTGCTCGAACGCGGCGCCACCGCAAAGTCGTCTCCAGCGCGCGCAGTACTTTTTAGCCGAAACGTCGGAAAAAAAGAGAGACGCGGCGACAAACAGAGAGAGGATCTCCCGTGTTTATCCAAGCGAGCAAACATCGACTCTCCTCTTTCACACGAGATTAGGCCCCAATTCGTACGGCATCGTGCCGGCAGCGGTGTATATGTACCGTTCGACGAAAACCGGCAGTCGGCTCCTCTTCCTGCAGTTGGCTTTCGGGCGCGGAGTTTGATGTTTTTTTGATGCACTCGCGGTATTGAAACACGTGCCCGTTTGCACTGGCGGAGACGGGCAGCCCGGAAAGGATATACGCCGCCGGGTGGAAAAATCCGAGGGGCTCCGCTTACGGAAATTAGTACACCCCGGTTAAAGCTAATATTTTAACAGATTATCTCGCGCTTGAAAGCGATACGCGACGCGATTCGAATACACGACAGACCGGGCGCATTCACAGGCGGGAATTAATATTCGCCGAGGCGCTCGGTAGGAAAAACAGATTGGCAGCAGCGGCGTTCTCCCTCTCGTCCTTTCATGCCGCCTCGAAATACATCCGCGCCTCCTCCGCCCGCATTGTTTGGCCATTTCGGGTATTATAACGCGGCGAACCATTGGGCCACTCGCCTGGAAAAGCAGATTTCTCTCCGCTCAGGCGAATCTATTTGCGCCCTCTGCGACTGGGTCGATTCCTTTTTTTACTTTTTGTTTGCTCTCCGCGGCCGAAACCGCCTCTCTCTCTCTCTCTCGGCAATTAGGCGCGCCGATCGAAAACTCGCCTTACCTTTTCAGAAAAGCCCCCGCGCAATCGCGCGCGCGACTCGCGCGCGCACATTCGATTAGCGCCCGAGTTCGTCCGACTTGGCCGAAAGAAAGCGATAAGTCAAGCGGGAGAGTCTGGGAGGAGCGAGATAGAGAGAGCGAGGCCGGATTCGGAGCCTGGAACTAGCCGACAAAAGCCGCGCGCCGGAGCTCGACGCTATACCTACGTATAGCGGACCGGTATTCCGAAGTTCAATCTTGGCTTTTCAGTTGCAGTCGGCGAACGAACTGCTGGGCAACTGTAAGCGTAGTTTTGTAGTTTCTTTGTGAGATTGCTCCGTTTGTAGAGACTAGATTTAGGCAGCTTACGAACTCTAATTCAAACATTATACATTGACGAAGATTCAAAAGAATTCAATGAATTTTATTGTAGTATAAAAAAATCATTTTGGACCTTTAATCCGAAATCGAAATCGGTGACAACATACCGAGCTTTACCCGAAAGTGCATCATCATCCCGTCCGCGAACGCTTAACCCGGTAATAACGCCCAATTCCGCCCATAATGGAGCCGGGATCGATGGCGCTAGTCGGTAGGCAATTTCTACCAAGTTTCCCGACGCATCCCGCGCACCGATTCAACGCCGCGCGATTCAATTAACGGGCCCGACTCGTGCCCGCAAGCGTGACCTAAGCGTTTACGGGCTGAATAAACAGCGCCACCCGGCGGGGGATCCAAGGGGTTGGCTCTGATTTCCCGGGTGTAAAAAATATTTCGTGCGTGAATTACGGTTATATATACGGCGAGTTTATTCCCTCCTTATCCGCCGCTGAAAGATGCGACGTTTACGGGGCTCTAAAGGTGCGCTTCCACGGCATTGTACGGCGTTTACCTTTTGCCGTTACGTCGTCGCGTTAATTTCCGGCCTCGGGAAGCCTTCGATTATCGCTCGAGGCCAGAGATCGATCGTTTATTTATTTTTGAGCGTCCGCCGATTTGCTTTTGAGCGCGAGGCTCGCGCTTATTTAACAATCCGCCGCTGCCGCTTGAGGAGCATTAAAGCTCGAGAATAAAAGCGATAATTCAAGGAGGAGGTTTTCGTGAAAAAATTGCCGTAATATGTAGTAAGCGGCAAACAAAATTACAATCGCAATTTTCCCGAACGAAAGACCGCCCCATTTTAATTGAAATTCAATCGAACCCCCCGTTACGCAAGACAAACGAATGCGCATACTATTTTCCTACTCGTAATTGCGGCAATCCAGTCTGGCGTGTCAAAGAAACCGGCATCAGCGATAGAAGCGCGAGAGATCTCAATCTCCCAATAACTCTCGCGATCCGAAAAAATTCAGCTGCGCCCCGGTAACTTGCAACGTAAATCCCATCTGCCGCGCGGCTATAAAGACACCAATGTATATAACGAGGCGCGCGATGATTCAAGCGCGTGGGTTCCTAATTTGGATCCGCCGCTCTACATGTTTTAATTGAGCGGTCGGCAACTGCCGGCCGCCGCCGCGTGGGAGTCGCTCGCGTGACTAATGGCAGTTTTGAATTTGAATAATTATCGGTAATTCATCCTCCGGCGGCGCTTAATGTATCGGCCGCGCGTCGATATATCCTGCCGGGGCACCGAAAACTTACGAGCCAGCTCTGATTATTCCGCGAGTTTTTTGCGTGGTCGCGGGATATAATATGTTCGCGAGGCTTAATTGCGAGAGGAAGTCGAAGGACGTGCCTTTCTTTCGACGCGGGCTAATTCATTGCCCCCGATCTCGATGTGATTTATGGTCGCGCTCGATATTCACGCGATATCGCTCATTCGGTGCTTTTCAATATTTAGAAACGGCCGAGGTAAACGGAGAGATTTAGCAACGTACACCCTCGGATCTCCCGACCCAAAGAGTCGGACTTGTACAAATCCGAGCGCGACAAATAGCGGCAATTGCGATTGTTTCGCGCGCGCCTCGAGATCGGGCTTTCCGCCTAGCTGCTCTCGTTCTCTCCCATTACTTCCGGCTTAGCGAGTGTAAGCGGAGCTCGGCAGCTGGTACAACGTAATCTCTCGCTGCTCTCTCGGCGCGCGATGCCCGGCTCGTTTTCACGACGATTGACTCCCAAAGGGCAGCGAGCGCGGTGACTCCGCAAAACGAGCCGAGCGTAATCGGCTCGGATAGAAAAGAAAAAAAAGAACGCCAACTCTTCTCCGGCGTGACTGTTAAAAGCCGTCGGGGGGAGGGGAGCTAAACGCCGGCACGTGCACGTGCCTTCGCAGGCGGCTCTCGTAAAAGGACGCAGCTTGGCTCCTCGCTCGCTGATAAGATAATTATCCGAGTGTCAGGCCGGAGCGGAGGCTGCACGTTTTACGGCCGTTTTCGGGGCGCGTCGAGGGGGGGAGCATCGGGCTTTTATGGAGCTCGGCGTATGCGCTGCGACAAGTTTGTGTTTGCTGATATGTATAAATGCTTGTTGAAACGAGTATTTTCGGAATTTTATGCCCTTTGCCTCTTTGGTGCACGGCTCGCGGTTAAATGTTTGCAGGGCAATTTGTGAACCATTTATGTTAATGCGACCGAGAATAAATTGGAGGTGAAAAAACTAACATTTTTCTAGATAAATTATATTTTTTCAATACGACCCTCGAAATCGATTTCCAACAAGTGCGTTCAACAGCCCAATAAAAACCAACGAAACAAAGCCCGTCGACCGACCAGTTCGAGAATCCTCAAAACAAAACCGGCAGCCTTTAATTAAAAACAATGCACCCGCGTCAAATGTTTTCAACAGCTCTCCCTAAACGTCAACTCTTTAACTCTCCCCCTCTCCCCCGTCCGTCCATTGATCCCCCCGTCCATCCCGTCTGGCGCGTGGTCAGCGGGTGCGGAGATCGCATCTGACCGATTGTTCCGCCGGCAACAATGACCGCTGCCGCCGCGCGCAGCTGAAGGTGCAGTATACACGCGAAAGCCGCGCGCGCGCTCGACTCTCGTTTTAAAAATGACGGCTTCATCCGCGCGCCGCGCTGATTTTTTCCCAAGCGCCCAGATAAGAATCGACTCTTCGCGCGCCGAGCGATTGTCCCCGCGGCGATCTCGGCCTTTGTGAGAAGCGCCGATGTATGTCGCTGATTCGAAACCTTGTTTCGGGGATTAGGGGATCGCGGTCGATTTCGCCCGTTTTGGCGTCGTCGCCGATTTTATTGACCGTTAAATTCGCGATGGGAGATACGCTTGTGCGAGCTGCGAGACTTTTTAGAGCGCGACGAGATGTGTGGACACTGCGGAGGGTTAAAAAAACCGGGATGAGTTTGCTCGCGGCGCTTTTATGTGATAGAAATCAAATCAAACGGCAGGACGCAGCAACATTGTCGCTGTTTATTCAGGTCGTAAACGCAAAAACTGATTCCGAATAAACGCTCCGAGCGCAGCAACTCGCAGCAACTTGACGCTGCTGGAAATGCATTATATACGAAATGTCATTTCCCGTAAAAATGCAAAATCCTGTTTATTCGCTGCTCGCAGCTCTCTCTCTCTCTCTCTCCGCGGGCGCTATTATTTCTCTCCTCAAAAAGATCTTGGGGACAAAAAGAGGCGTCATTAAAAAGCAAGCCCCCGGTGTACTCTCGAAAATGAATAAAACATTCAAGCTCTCCGAGAGAAAGAGAGAGAGAGCTCCTCCGCCTCTCTGCAAAAGTGGAAAGCACACACGCGAAATTGAATATTTACTCCGAATTATTCGCGCCGCGCGCACCTCGTCGGCGGCTCGCCTGCGAAAATGCACTCGCAGCTGCTGGAGCAGCCCATTTTGCGCGGCGGCACTTCCAAATCCATATGTATGACAAAATTAGCAATACGCTCCCGTCGTAAATGCCGCGCTGATGCTGTTCGTAAAAACGAGGGGCTCGTAAGTCGGGATGGAGTTATTTTGCAGAATGGATGATGGTACATTTGAGTTTAATGGAAAAATTAGGCGCACGACTTCATCGGGGAAGCTGCTTTTTCGAAAGGGTTATAAATGCGTTTAAAACAAAAAATGACATTACGAAAAAACCAAAAAAACAAAAACAGACTTTGAAACAGTCGCACACATCCCAGATCCTCGGCGCCTCGCAATTTTCGTCAAAATGTATTCAGCGCCCCATCAGCGCTCCATTGAAGCGCGAGTCCGCAGAGCCTTCAGCGAACCGCGACAAAATACTCCTAAATAAGACATCGCTCCTGCTCTCTCTCTCTCTCTCTCTCTCAATAAACACAAAAGGGCGGCGCGGAGCGCATTACCCTACAGTCGAGTCGGGCCATAATGCCCGCCGCGCCCCCCCGAAACTCGGCGCGCGGCTTTTTTTACCCATATAATAATGTGCCACGGATATACATACGTATAGGCAGATCGGGTGTCGAATCGCGGGGCGAGCCTGCAGCCCGCCACAATGATGACTGAGCGCGCGCCCCCCTTTGGATGCACCCGAGAAAACGCTGCATCGCGCTTCCGGACGGGTTGCGAGAGCTTTTGCAAAGAGCCGCGATGAGTCTTTGTTTTAGGATAGGGGCGGCCCTTTGTTTTGCCGCGTTTCGGGGAGCTCTAATGATACGTTAAACGTCGACGGGCTTCGGATTCCGAGTCAATTCCGTGCTTTACTCGCCGCGGCTGCGTTATAATTTAAAGGCTTTTCGAAAAATGCGCGTACCTTGGGAGCGCGTGGAAATACAATATCTCGCTTTACGACGCGATAAACTCCTGCTTATATACGCCGAGCGGCTCTCTTTTCGATTTCCAGCTCTCTCTCTTATTTGCGGGGCGAGGTAAACTTTGCGAAGCGCGCGAGAAGTTTATTGTATGCACGCCTTATTTCGCGCTTACCATAAAGAGCGCGCGGCCACATTTTTCGGAGCAGCAGCCGAGGCCGTTGCACCGCTGCACAGAGTGCACAGAGAGAGACGGCGTATACTTTATCCATCCCTTATCCGCGTATTTACACGCGGAGCGCAACGAACCGTTAGGCACTTAACTCGGAAGTTAGTCCCGGGCTGGCGAAGTCGCGAAACAAAGCGGGGGGACCCGGGCGGGCTATTAAAAGCCCATCCAAACATCGTCGAGTGCCGGCCGCCACCCCCGATAAATCATCCTCCTTCGCGCACTCGAGGCGTGAATGCGCTCTTTTGTGGCGCGCGCGAGCGATGCAAATGTCAAACCCGAGCTCTCTCTCTCTCTCTCCATCGACTCGCGACGCACAGAGAGAAGAGGGGAGGGGGTACAATACTCGTAATAATGGTAATGAGCGAAGAAATACGACTATGCAAATGAGCGCGCGCCGCGTTTTCGGCGACGTACTCGACGTCTTTTCAGCGCCCGGCCGGGATATATGAAAAAGAGCGCGACATATGCCGCGACGCCGGGCGAACATATATCAACCCCGAGCGACAGACCCCTCGCGGCCAATCCCTCGAAATTACCGGCGGCGGCGGCGGTGTCCCGATCGGAGAGGCTGTTTATTATCGCGAGAGCCGTACACCTCGAGAGAGATGATGTTCGACGCCGGAGGCGCGAGGCAGTTCGCGAAATCGAATACCCGCCATTAATTTCCCCGGCCGCGGGCCTTTTTCGCCCGAAATATTCGGATCGCAGATGCGGGGGGAGGCTGCGGGGATCAACCCGTTGAGGTTTCGAGGCGAGATCGAACGATCGGGGGATGCTTTTAATTTTGACAGTGACGCGTTGGAAACGGCGGTTTTTTGGGAAATAGTGCCGGGTTTATTGTGTCTTCCGGCGTGAAAAATCGCTTTATAAGATTGTGTTTTGACGCGGACAAATGCGTTTTGCGCGAGAAGTGTTTTTCGTATTATTTTGAAAAATACGCGCGGTAACATATGCGGAATTCTCAAAGAGTTGACCCATAAATTTACGACAAACAGATCCCAGTGACGAATGAACCGTCGCGTTTCCATTTTTCACCCAAAATATCCTTCAAAATTATGCAACGACGTATCGTAACGCATCGCGCGCAATATATCCGACTGGACATTCAATCAAAAAGTCCGTTACGCCATAGCAAACTCCCGCAATCAATCGGCCATCGGCATCTGCGAACAAATCCATATAATCACGGACTGGCGTTCGACCCGAATTCCCGCAACGGAGGAGGCCAAAAATCAGGGACGCCGCCGCGCGTCGATGATGGATCTTTAGCGTTCGGCGGCGAGCGTAATCTCCATACCGGGGAAATAACAGGCGAGCGCGATCCGTGCGAAATCGGGGCCTCGTCGATCAGCTACGAATCCTTCATCCATCACGCGAACGAGCCGATAATAGACAGGAGGCCTAACGACGAGCCCGAGACTAATTCATGCGCCGCGCCGATCGCCCGCCGTTAATAGAGTCGTCGTGCTTCGACGGGGGGATAAACGTTGTGTCGGGGGGGAGGGTCGGCTGGATCGTATAGGAAGATGGTCATCGGGAGGTATATGCTAATCGGGCGTGGCTGACCGTCGCGTTTTTTCGATTTGCGGAAAAAATCGGAAAAATGGGGACAGATGCGCGTAATCTCTCTCGATTATTGCCGAGGATTATGGTGTCCGGCCTTTTTTAGGGGGACGACGCTTGGTTTTTTTTTTCTTTTGGACGCGCGCGTTCAGCGCTTGTTGGTTTATGCGGAGATGAGAGTGGTTTGATATTGTAATCGTTGCGATGGATTTGTTATCGAAGCTGGTTTTTTGTGAAAAAGTATCGATGCAGCATTACACTTATCAAATCAATCTGTATTATATATGTAATTCGTACGAATGCCTTTTGTACTTTGACCCTCATTAATTCGCAAGCGTCGTCCTCTGCTTCAATTTTCCAAAATACCCGATTCGCAACGGTTACCTCCCAGTTCCTCGCTCGGAACAAAACTCTCACTCGACGTGTTAATTTCGCTCCCCCTTGCCCACCCTTCCTCATTAATACTTACGCCATTAGCGGCTCCGATTCCGAATCTGTATATCCAGTGTCGAATCATTTGTTACGTACATCCGGCTCTCGACGCTCCGAATTACACGCACCAGGCAATAAAAAAGCGATGCGCCAGTCGAGAAAGGTGAGGCGCGCGACGTTGATCAATCATCTCTCTCTCTCTCTCTCGCAGCGGCGCGCGCCTCGCATTAACATACAGTTCGTGCGTGACGCGTCCTCTCGGACATCTGTCCGTCAATCTGGTCGCTGAGTTTTTTCCTCGGCGGCGACGGGGGAGGGGAGGAGGGGAAGCTCGGAAAAGGCCGGGGGAAATGCCGGGAGAGAGAAAGTCGCAAGGCTGAGTTATGCCAGCGCTAAGCGAGATTTAATTGTCGAGGGTATATGTTTTATTGCATGGGTGCGTGCGAGTTCGTTATATTTCGTTGCGACGCTTGTCTGGGTGGAGAAAGTCGTGTTTGCATAAGATGTGTAAACTGTAATGTTTAAAAAAAACTGGTAAAGTTCAACTGGTCGGAGGACCGGAACGAGAAAAAAGTGCGGTAAAAAAGTTTCCGAGCTTGTTAGCAGCGTGTGAAATCGCGGAGCCAAAATATCATGTTTTAATAAAATCGATCATCCCTCGCCAAGGAATAAAGGAAGCACGCAGTTTCCCACTTCGGGACAATCGATCCCCCCCCCCGTTTTGTGAGGTTTTTTACCAAAAATCAAGAAGGTGATCGATGATCGTCTTTTTTCTCAGGCTCTCGGCCAATTAGGAGCCCGAAATTCGCGCGCACTTCCAATGAATTCCAAAGCGAAACGCGACAATCGACGAAGCCCGAGTACGCCCATGTAGTTGCCGCGTCGATTCGTCAAAAGGTGCAGGATTTTCAGGAGGCCGAGAGAAAAAAAACGCGCTTGGACAAAAATTGAATATACCCTCGCGTCGTTGTCGGCCGAAATTGATGACGACTCCGCTCAAGTGATTCGATCGCTTACCGGCTCCCGAAGCCCATTCTCCAAAAAAAAAGTATGTAAACACGCAAAACAGGTCCGGTCGTGGGTAAACAATCGCCGTTGCATCTGCTCCTCTAAACGTCGCGCTGCCCATAATTGAAAGTTATCCCGCGCGCTAATCCCTGAAAATATCGCGCGTCATAAGCGCAGAGAGAGAGAGAGACGCAATAACAAAACAAAAATCCGGCCCCATATAGCGCATTAGCGCACACACCGGCGTTTAATCCAGTAACAAGTACTCTCCATCTCGCGCGTACGCATATATACATATAGCTCCGGGCGCTGCGCGCGCAGACAAAAAGGAGAGAGGCGCGCGCCCCGCGTGCAGGCAGCAACAGCAGCGGCAGCAGCCCCCGGGGGTATAAGTGCCATGCACGCGCCGTAATTTTTCGACGTGTTTTTGTTCGCGAAAAGTGTATGCAGATTTTCCGCGCGGCGCACAATAATAATCGAGATAAATCGAGAGAGCGCCGGCCCATCTGTCGGGAGCGCTGCACTTTTCTCTCTCTCTCTCTCTCTCTCTTCAGACGTCCCGTCGCGAATGTTTATTGAATTAACTCGTTTAATTGGCCGCCTCCGGAGAGAGAGAGAGAGAGAGAGAGAGAGGGGAGAGGCGGCGGTTTATGATGATAATACGGTGAGACAATTGTCGCGCCGGAAAATCCGGTTTGCCACCGACCGGATTCTGCGGCTTTTCGCTTTCGAGGCCGCTCGGGCGAACGCAATCGCCAGGTTATCGCGGTCGATTGAGTTTTTCGCGTGTCCTTGCCTCAATGCCGGCGCATATTTCGGGGGAGCTGCCGGGATCCGCGTCCGAATTCCGGCCTGCGCATTCTTTCGCTCCTCTATCGGGGCCCGCTTTTGATATGAGTAATAATGCGAGATGCACCGCTGACGTCACAGAAAGTGGCCACAAAGCGAGAGAGTGCCGGTATTATTTCTGCTGCTTTCAGTCGGGACTTCCACTCGAAAGAAAAATCACCGGACTGCTCGACAAACGTTTTCCGTTGAGAAGGACAGCGTCGATTTAAGATCTCTATCGCGCATATTTATAAGGAAGTGTCAGCGCGTGTCAGATAACGGCGGGCGACACTTTTTTCTTTTTTTTTTTTTTTTGGAAAAGCTGTCGATAAAAGAGCAAGGCTGACTAATAGATACGGCACCGAAGACGCGCAGCTGGACGCGTCGTCCCGCGCCTTCGCAGATGCGCGCTTTCTTTCGCTTTCTTTGTGCGGGGGTGGCGGCTGACGCTCGAGAGTGTCCGACTTCCAGGGAGGATTAATGTCGACGCGTTGCGGGCCGAGAGTGTATACTGTCGTTATGCGTCGTCTTCGATTCATCGGATATATCGCTCTTAAACGAGACGGGGAAGTAAATTAATGCCTCGCGGGTATTCGACACTTTAACGGATTTTATTCCACTTTATCTTTTGTATATAACGAGAGAAACTTTGCTTTAGAAATGTCTTTATTGAGCGCGATAGGGCAAGTTAACTTAACCGACGCTCGTCGATGAACTGTCAAGAAAGTACGGCGCGGATACTCCGAGAGAGCAGTGTTCGAAAGTTATCGCTCGACCTATTTCGGTATACATTTTTCAAAGAATTCAACGAGTCGAGTCGAAAAAAAAAATAAAAAATCCGCGGCGATAGCGGAAAAAAGAACTTGATTGACGCGCAACTATATATACACTGTTCGACTCGCCGCGGCGCTCATTAAAACTCGAGTTTGCACTTAACGATCAAGAAACCGAAGCATTCGCGCTCTTCCTCAAAGATGGATTTAGTAAAGAAAAAAAAAAGTTCCGATAAATAATACGATCGAGAGGTATTTCAACTTCCTCGTCGCACGAACGAGCGTGAAAACAAAATTGATTACATCATTGCCAAATCGACGTCCTCCATTCTCCCCACCTAACAATGCGCGTCCCGTCAAAACGGAGCTTCGCCGCCACAAAAACCCCGAGAGAGAGAAAAATACGGGACCGCACGGCATCCCTGTCTCCCCGCGGGCCACAACAATGGCCCGACAAATCTGCATCCTCTCGAGAGAGAGAGAGAGCGTCCCGAGCTCTCCGAGGAAATCCTTTTTATACGATATATTCCTTAAGTGCGCGCCATTAGGAGCGCCGAGAAAAAGGAACATCCCCCCCTCCGTCGTAGAATCACAGCTCGTACAACACGTAGTCGCGCTTTGTGTCCGAGAGAGCGGCAAAGCCCTGTGCACGCGTCGCTCTTTTGACGCGGAAGAAAAGGGGAAGACAAGGATCTCTCTCGGCCCGCTGCGTGTCCTGGACTCGTTCGAGCGCTGCATCTGCCCCGGCGCCTTTTTCCCCCTTTAAACTCCTATATCTTACGAGGAGTTCGAGAGAGAGAGAGAGGCTAACGGGGGTCTTGGAAGTGTATAGCTTACGAGAGCTGGAGAGGATACTGCAGCGGGCTGCAATTAACTCCTTGCCTTGGGGGGGGTTCTAAAAATAAGCAACACGATTTTTTTCAGACGGGGGCTGTTTATGAAAATGCATTGGGCGAATGCGCAGTTTGCGTGTCGTGTATTGTGTATACTAACAAAAGTCAAGTGGTCTATTTTGGTGGAAATTTAATTCTTTCCGCTCTCTGCGTAATATACTTTAGAAACATCAAAAGAAATGAAAGAAGCTCTTTCTTAATTTCGAGTTTCTCAACAAAAACTCTTAATTAAATACATTCTCTAAGCGTTCTTAAACAATCGCACTGTCTCGTAACGAATTTAATAAGACACGTACTCTATTAGTAACGCTTTTAAGCCACAAAGAAACCTGCTCCCCGCAAATGAAAAGAAAAAGCGCGCGAGCCTCTAACGTCCTCTCTCTTTCTCCTCAAAAAGTGCACTTCTAATTAGAGGCGAAGAAAAGGCCACCACCGCTAATTCCAGCGTTTCTCTTTCTCTTTTGCAGGAGGCAGCAGCTCGAGCAGTCGGTCTACTGCGAAACGGAAGCGTCGCGAAGGAGCCCCGGAGAGGATCGCCAGGATGCCAGGAGCACGGACAAGCTCAAGGTGAGAGAGTCGATTCGCGCCAATTAAGTAATTGCTCTCCCGACCGGGTCGGTTTTCCCCTCTTTTTTAGCCCAGGGCTTTTTT
Source organism: Ormyrus pomaceus (assembly GCA_900474385.1). Taxonomy (NCBI): domain Eukaryota; kingdom Metazoa; phylum Arthropoda; class Insecta; order Hymenoptera; family Ormyridae; genus Ormyrus; species Ormyrus pomaceus. The sequence continues at coordinate 18,790 of UCOM01000969.1, forward strand.
TGGGATTAGAGCCGTTTCTGCAATTGTTTGATTAAAGGGTTTTCGGGGGTTTAAAGTGGAGGGGTGAAAAATGGATGGACTGTTTGCGGTTGATTCGAAAAATTGCTTCGTTACATCGAAACGATCGAGGATCGGCTTTTAATTTGGCTTAATGTATAAAGGAGGATAAAGTTAACTTGGCTGTTTGAATTTCATTTGCTTGATTATTTTCGATGCGTTCAATCTGTATTAATTTTCATCGGTCGCACTTATTATAATGAATTTTCATATACACACTTGCTCAAGTGTAATCGATACTGTACTTCCATTTTTGAAATACAAAGCAAAAAAAAGTCATCTTCAATTTACTTTTCATCTCTCCAACTTCCTAACCCGCCAACTCAAGCAGAACTTTATAATTGAAAAGCATCCAAAAAAAAAAAAAAAACAGAATCAACCAGCAAAAAGTAAGCTCTCCCGAGCAGCCCTGCACACACTCGAGCCAACTAATAAAATAACGGAAACAAAAGCACGCGAAATCTCGTTAAGCTCCCCGAAAAAAAAAAAAAAACAGGCGCTGCCTCGCGCATTAATTAGACTCTCTCCAAAATACCTCGCCTGTGTTTCAGGGCCCGACGCAGGATTTATTCGAGCTGCTCGAGAGGGTGCAGAGCTCGCGTCTCGACGACCAGCGCTGCGTGCTTCCTCCTTACTTCAGCCAGGTAAGACCCCCTCACGATTCTTTCCTTTTTTTTTCGCCTTCCCGGCGAGCGCGGAAGGAAGCGGCGCAGGACGCACAATGCGCCGAGAGCGTCTGGGGAAATCGACTTAGTCACGTTCCTTCCTTCCTTCCGCGCCCACTTTTTTTCTTGGGCGTTATTATTATGTATTTCGGAGGGCCACGAGTCACGGGCACGAGCCCGGAAAATGACGGGGGAATCGGCTTTGAATGATGATTAATTGGGGGGCGATTCCGCGGAGTGAACTTTGTACAGGAAAATGTGGACAGTGAGTTTCTTCTTTTTTTTTTTTATGTTTGATTGGTCATAATGCATGGTTTCGCGGTGGATATTAATAAAAGTACTGCGTCACGGGGTTCTATGAGATCTGGAGACGGGAGGGGATGAAAAGTTCTTCGAGGAAACTTAATGCTTATATTATACTAAAGTTTTAAGAGCCCGCTTTCACAGTATACGGCACAGTGCCTCACTTTCGCGGTACATCCAAGAAAGCGGCTCGGTGCAATTGAAATTTTAGTATCGTCGGTAGTAGTAGTAAATCCTCGAGTTTCATTTAGATTCCACCTTTATGCAACATCGCGCTCATATACCAATATAAGCCGAGCTTACGAAATCCCACAATTTTCTCTCCCGTAACGCTCGCTCCCAAAAAAACTACCGTTCATTGCGCAATTTCGCAAGACCGCAGCCGCGAAAAAGGGTGTTGTTTACGGAAAACAGAGCACATTGCAGAGCCGGTCGTCCGGTATAGTCCCCCGCCGCGGTCGGTCGTGTGCTCCCCGACACATCCGCAACACCCGCACAGCGAGCCGCTCGTCTTCCTGTCCGCACTTAGGGGGGGTCGGGCAGGAAGAAGAAGAAGAAGGGCTCGAGCGACCTACCTGAACTCTCGCGGGCGCCTTAACGAGCCAACGGCTGACGCCGCCGCCGCTCGTATTACGAATTAACGCGGGGCCGAGCGCTCGTTATCGTCTTCCGCCCGGCTCTCGCTCTGATCAAAGCATGGAAAAGGAGTGCGGCGATACTCGAGACGCGCGCCGCACTGTGCAGTTGGCGAGCGCGTCCTTACCTCCTTTAATTAGGGAAAATGCCATTCTCGAGGACGCGGCGTGTCGCTGTTCTTTTTTTTTTTGTTTTTTTTTCCGAGGGGAAGATATTCTTTGAGTTTCTTGTCAAATTAGTCGGGTCGTGAAACTAATCGCCTCTCTCGTTTGTTGCCTCGATCAAAAATTGTTGATCCATCGACGATATGTCCCCCTGCTCGTAAATATCTCGCGTTACGTCGCCTGGGTAAACCAATTACAGAGATTTCGATCCCATTATCCTCCGCGACCTTCCCCGTCTGGTTTGCAGTCCTCTGCGTTTTCTCCACTCTCTCTCTCTCTCTCTCTCGAACGGAGTTTCTAGTAGTCCAACCTGTTTGTCCAACTTTAGCTGCTCCGTATCTCTTAATCCGCCCTAATTTCATCCATAATCCTTTGACTTCTTAATTATTCACTCCGGTTTACCTTCGCCTTGCAATTTACGAGCGTACTTACGCGGCCTTAAAATGATTATATTTATTGTACCGCAAGATAGTTAATTTTAAAGCCGGGGCAGTCGAGAGTTTAACACGATGTAGAAACGAAAAGGTGAGTTACCGGCGCAATTAGCCGACTAAATTGTCGGTCTATATTATAATTGTAATAATTGAAAGCGCGCTTAAATGAATTTATGCCCTTTTACCGCTGATTGCACTTTAAAGTCAAACGTATTCCCATCGCGCTTGATTATACAAAGTAAAAACATCGATCCTCTTCGGCTTTTAGCATTCAGCAGAATCATCTAAAAGGGCAGTTACACGATATAAGCACAAAAAGCGCGCTCGAAATTTGCATAACTTATTCCCACGAAAAAGCGTCGAGTAACGCCGTGCGTACACACCGGAGCCGCAGATCCGATTAGATCCGGGCACTTTTTTTTTGGCCGCAAACCGACCGATTTCTTCTACAAATATCCGGCGACACCTTGTGTTTATTTAAATACGCGCGTCGCATAAAAATCAAAGCGTGCACCCTGTGATGTAAGCAAAAAAGTGCATCTCATCCCGGCGGTCTCTCGACGGCAGCGACAACAAACTCTCCACAGCCAGTCGAACGAGAGAGAAAAAAAAATCTGCCAAATAACGTCGAAAAAATCTCTCGGCTCCCGATCTGTATCGAAGCGCGAATCCGAATCGAATTGGGAAAAATCGCGCCGCGTCATTCGAGTCGCGTTTCTTTTTTTTCTCTCTCTCTCTCCACACGTGGAAAGCTTCCCCTCCCCTCGGCGTTGCACGCAATAATGACCAATAAAGGCACGCTCGATTTTTAATTCCTCGCCGAAACTACTCGAAGATCGATGAGCCCGATTTTTCACGCTTTTCTCCCCCCCTGGCGTCGAGTTTTTCCCCGCGGCGGAAAAGAGAATCGCGGAGGAAAAAAAATCGCTTTAAAGTATTACGGATATTGGGGGCGCCATTGTCGGGGACGACCGCCGCAACGATGAAAAATCGAGCTGCGGATTCCGGGATTAGTAGGCGAGCGCGAATATCGGGATTACACGAGTTTCGGCGCTGATCTCGAGGAGATTAATGCTTTTTCCTCGCGCTGGTTTATATACAATTTTCATTTTCGTGAACGTTTCGTTTTTACGTTTACGTCGAAATTCTATGCTCACGTAATATATTTAATTATTTATCATCAAAGTGTAGCAATTACATGAAATAGTACGACCTGCGAAATTGGAACTCCAGCTAATAGAGGCAATACAACACTATTTCCTGGAACCTGGCAAGGATTCGAGAAGCCCGGTGAAATTCAATATACGCCAATCGCTGTACGTTCCATTTAGAGTATTATGAGTTCCAATCGACTAACCGTAACAGTTATTTAGCAAAATAAAAACAGTAATATTTTCCAGTCGAACCAAAACCATCCATCCTCTTTAACGAACGCAAAAAACAATGTAATTTCTGCTCGAAAGCACACCGCACCGTTACCCCAGCAGCTCCGCAGTCCGCCACGCTAAACGAGCCACCGAACAATTATTCTCCCCGAAAAAAAAAAGAGCGCGCAGAATCCTCGAGTCACAGCAGCAGCTCGCAGAAGAACAGAGGCGGCACGCGTCCGATTAGGATCTCTCGGTGTTCATCAATTAGGGGAGGCGGCGCGGAAAGAGCCGGAAAGCGGCTTAGCCGTGTCCGATGAGTCGTTGCGCCGCCGCGGCAAACGAGCCGCGACCGATGATTTCTCCAAGAAAAACTGCGCGCGCAACGGGGATTTCGGCCGCTCGGTGAAAGTATATATATATATGTATACGCGGAGGTAATTAATAAGGAGAAAAACAGATGTTATCTTAATTTATTATGTTGTAATTCTGCCCCGCGACTTATCTCGATCGCGGGGCTAAAAGCGCCGGAACGGATTTATGAATTATGGACGAGCTTTCCTGCGAAAGGCGCAAAGGTTCGGGATCTATACGGACGTATTCGATAAATGCGCCTACGAGTAATAATAATACACTTTTATCGCCGTAAATAACCAGTCGATTTTTCCTATTTAGATAGAAATCTCTTATTAAAGTTCTAAATTGCCTCGGTTTTCTAATATTAAAAAGGAACAATGCGCGATTACGAGAGCAAACAAGATTCATCATACTCTCGAGAAAATCATCTCCCCCGCGAACGGTGGAGAAAAAAAGTAGAACGTTTTTCCGCTGAAACCGTTCGGTGATAAATCGCGCGACATTAGCATAATAAACAGAGAAACCCGCAGTTTCCCGATCGGAAAAGCGAGTCAAGGCGACCGGCGTTCGATATAATAACGCGCAAAGCGGCGTGTTTTTCGCGCTGCCGCCGCCGCCGCCGCCGCCTTTCGAATTCCTAAGCACACGTGTGCACATCGAGAGAGAGAAATGCGTGAGGCTAAGGAACGACAATTGATATATATTCGACGGGTCCAATAGTACGCTAATGGCGGCCCGACGCGTGTGAGTAACGACCGAGTTTTCAATGAGGAAAAGAAAGCGCTGCTTGATTTTATGCCCCGCGTAATAGTAAAGCGTTTCAGTCATTTTCATTCCGATGCGATAATCGAATTTCTGGAGAGTGTTAAAAAGCAAAACATTTTTACTTCTGTGGGATTTAGCTTGAAAATCTGTATAACTCCGAATCAACATTAAAGTGGATACTCTGATCTCTTTAGCTCTATTCGCTATTGTGCTCCGAATGGGAATTGAAATTCTGCAAAAAAGAGAGAGAAAAAAAAAACGTAAACATGACACAGTTTTCATTGGATTCAATCTTCCCCTCGAGCACTCGGTGAATTCGCATTCGACCGACGTAGGTATGTTTATCCCATTATGCATTTGCGGATGGAAGTGTTTGCTTTCAGCGGGGAAATGCGAAAACGAGAGGGAAATCGAATTTCCCGGCTACATATTGCGCCATTCCCAGGCCGGGGGGGGAGGAGAAAAAAAAGGCTGAAACGATTCGCTCGGAGTGGGTTATTCATTTCTTTTGATCCCCCCGATTTAATTAACTTAATAAAGCTCTCGCAAAGCGAATTTTCCGGCCGACTCGTTCGTAATATCGTTTTCAAAGCTAAATTAACTTTGCCGCGAGAGAGCTTTTTTCCCCCGTTTCTCGCCGCGCCGCAAAAAGTATATGTGTACAATTCAAATCTGCCCAGCATCCCAAAGCGCAAAAGGGCCTTTGCAGAGTTAACAGCGCATCGCGACTCGGTGTTTCCCACGGCATAAAAACGGCATTTAATTAAGAATCGTGTCACTCGGCGCCTCGTAAAAAAGAGGCTCCCCCCCCCCTCCGGATGCTCTCCGCGAAGCCTAAAAGGCGAGGCGGCCGCGTGCTGTATACCGTTCGGTCGGCTTGCCTTTTTGCCTCTTCCCCCGGTCTAATTGAAGCCAGTGGCGTTGACGAGCCGCGCTCCGCTAAGACGTCCCATCATGTGGTGGCCACGTGCCCTCTCCTCGCGGCCGTAAAGTCAAAAACGACTTTCACCCCTTCGTCAGCTGCGTGGCTGACCGTTCGATATTTCGGTTACTGGGTGATGCTTGGATGGAGGGGATCTGATTTACCGACGGGGTGCAAGTTAGAGTGTCGGTATGGTAGGCTGTGGATTATCGACGGGAGGGAAGGGGATGGTTGCACCGTCGGTAACTGAGTTGCAATTGGTAGAACAAGCAGCTACTTTGCCGACTAGTTTAAGTCGCGAGTTTGCAGTTTTAGTACCATCGGATGAATCGTAGGTGGCGATTATTCTTCCGATACTATACTTGGAAATTTTTGTTTTGTGCGTGCAATCGTCGTAATTTATATCGAATGTTTATCAATGTTTTGCATAGATAATTTTCTTATCAAACAATTATGCAGATCTTTTTTTTTTTCCTTTTTTGCGTAACAACAACAAAAACAGTCGTTGGTAAAGAAAAATTTAAACCGATAATTTAAATTCCACTTGCTTTACCATTTAATGAAAAAAGTTTCGGCCCTCCGAGAAATAATTCAACCGTTTCCGCTGACAATCCACTCTCATAAAGTACCAGTCGCTAAAACTTTACGAACTCATTCGGCATTCGATAAATATCACTCTTCCTCCGCCCGTCTCGCAAGTCGCGCGCAAAAAAACCGAGGAATCCGCTCCGAGACAAAACCATAAATCCGCTAAACTTCTCCAACACCAATCGTCCTCGTCGGCCTCTTAGCACCGCGACCCAAGAAGACTCAGAAGAAGCCTCGGCGATGCTATCGGCGCGGGGGAAAAAAAACAAAAGGCTCGGCCCCGGAATAAATAAGACTCGGAAGTATAACGGCTCGCCGCGGCCGTAATACACCCGCCTCCTCTCTCTTCTTTTCAACTGTCATCGTGTAATTCCATGTTTCTCCCCGGTCGAAATGACGAATGAACGACGCCGAGGCGTGACGGAGAGAGAGAGAGAGGAAGTGCACGCGGCGCGTAAACAGGTATGTATATACGTGCGAGTATCACGTAGGCCGCGGAGCGATCGCGCTTTCTTTATCGATAACAATTGCTGATGTATCGTCTCGTGACCCTCGGTGACGAATGTCCCCGCGAGTCTCCGCGGAGAATGAAAAAAAAGAAAGAACCGCGCGCCGACGTAATTGCCGCCTCGCGAACTTATGGGCTTTTATTGTGCTTTCGCCTCGTCGTTCGCGTCGCGCCCTCGCGTTTTTACGGCTTTATTGCTCTTCGAATAATACTTGTTTGTGCCGAACGAAGAGGTGTTTATTTCATAGAGGTTTTATTCAGCCGCGAGTCGCGCGCTCTCTGTCTTCGGTCAAGGATTTCAATCCGCATTGTGCGAGGGGACTTTCATTAGAGAGAGAGAAATGCGTTTGCTCGTATCACAAAAGCTCTTTCGATATATATATCCTTTTCACGGAACTACCGCAGCGAAATTCAAACGCCTTTTGAAATATAACATATAAACCTCTGTTGACGCGCGCGACGTAATATTCACGCGAGGAAAAGAGACGAAAAAAAAAAAGAAAAAAAAATCGGTCGAAGCTCCTCTAAGCAGCGCAGCGATCCTGCAGAAGCCGAGCAACCGTGCCGGCATTGGCACAGACGGCGGCGCAGATAGCATCGCAATCCTGGCGCGGGACCCCACGGCTCACCTTCTCGAAGGACGCTGGTAAGGAAAGGAAATTGCACGCCGCAGCCCGGCGTAAGGTTAAGGGCAGGATGTGGCGCAGTCGCGCTCCGAAGTCTCTTCCGGCCGGTGTAAGTATGCGCTTTTTCGAGGGCGCCGGAAACCGGCCGATTCTAATGCAGCCGAGGGGGCGGAACGAGCCTCGGCGCTCCGCTTTTGATGGGGGGAGCAATTTCTGCGGGGATGTATATTCTGTTGGATTTTAAAACAGGTTGTTGCTTCGTGCCTCGGTGAAATAAGAGTGCGTTTTTTTAATGCGTTCTCGAAACGTATACATTACCGATTCCGCATCGCATTGTCACACTTTTCACGCCAATTTCGTCAGACGTCTAAACACCAAACATTTACGTAGTTCACCCGTCGTTTCCTCGATAATTCCCACCGGCCCGAGTCCCTCGCCGATAAATTCCCCGAAAACTTCTCGCCCGAGGAACGTACAATATTCCACAACGGAAAGCGCGATGCGTGCACGCGCAGAGAGCCGCCACGGCGGCGCGCTTCCGGCCGCGGTCATTGCGCAGGAGATTTTCTGATTCCCCCCCGGTTCTTTTTATACACCGGCGAGCGTCCTGCTCGCCTACCGTGAAGATCTCCGATTTCGTAAGCGACCTGTACGCCGGTCCCTTCTTTTCGCGCTTTACGCCCTGATCACCAGTTTTTTTGTTCTCTTCTCTCTCGCCTCTTTCTTCCGTTCGGTCGTGGGAGAGTGTGTTAACGTATATACAAGAGCCGCACTCGATCGAGAGCAGTCGCTCATTTCGAGGAGGCTTTTATCGGCCGAGAGTGAGAACGTCTGTTTCAGTGAAAGGATTACGGCGTGCGTTTTTAATGTATTCTCCTCGGACGTTCGACGGGTTTAGCGGCTTGCCGGTATAACTTTCAATTGAGAAACGAGAGTTTACGAGCGAGCAATTCAACGGTTTGATAAGAAAGCCGGTCGCCGGTGAAAACGTTTCTCTCGCGCGGGGAATACGAATTTCAGAAGCTGCCCAGGCGCACCGGGATAATTTTTATTGCGCAATACGCGAAATCGGAGTAACGACGAAGATGCAATAAACGCCGCGGCTTTATTGCCACAATTTCGTTATCTCGCGACTCTTATACATATTGCCTCGCATTCTTTCGCATGCGTTGCCCTCACCTTTTAGTGCCTTCCGTAAGGTTCCAGCGGAGCGCGCCTAATAATTTATTAACGACGTATAAGCCGCGCCGAATAAATCACGGTATCGTTTCGCCGTCGCTTTTAAGAGTTTCGCGCATTGTTTAACGGCGCCGTTAAAAAATTTATTATCGCTATGAAAAACTCTTTGCTCTCCCGGCGTCGTCTAACACTTTTTGATCGATGCTCTCGGTGTTGTAATTTAATAAAATTTATTACATCGACGATGACTTAAAATTCCTCTGCTTATTAACGTAATTAAGAGGGCTTAGTTATACGCTCGTTTTACGGCGCTACATAAAACGTCGACTTTTTACTTTATAACGTAAAAATTAAGTTTAACGACAGGCGCCGCCGTGGCGCTATAAAAGGCCCTTATTTCCATTCGCATCGCCAAAGTGAAAATCCCCCTTTACCCACGCAGCCTGCCACTCTGAAAACTAAAACTCGGACAGAAATCCATCCTTCGTTCGAAACTGTTCGAAGCCACATCCAGTCGGAAAAAACGTCTCCGATCGAAACAAAGACTCGCCCTCGTTCCCACGACAAATTTCCACTTCCGACGATGCACCGCAAGCCGGACCGAAAACCGAGCAAAAACCCCCCCTCCGCCGGAAACGCATCTCCGCGAGAGGGAAAGGCCAGCGATGGCGGCGGCACGTCCTTGGCAGATTTCGGGCACGTATAAGCGCCCAGGTACATAATTCAGTGGGTCGCGCGTGACCCCGCCGTGATTTATACGGGCGGAGCCGCTGCCCCGCCGAGTCTTCGGCGCCGTATACGCGAAAATTGGCTCAATTCAATTTGCGCCCGCGACGAGGTAACTTCGAATTTTCGACGATAATGCCGCTTTATCGGGGCGCCGCTCGTCGCTCGTCAAATAAGAATAAACGACGCAGCCGTGAGCCGCACCGCGCGGAGGAGGGAAAATTTATATACGACGGCGAATGTGGGCTGCGGAATTTTAAGAAGCGCTGCACGTTTAACAGTTTTTTGGAAGTATTTTCTTCTGCGTTACAAATTACTGCGAGGTGGAAAGCTCCGGTGACGTAAATTTCGAAATTTCTCAAAAAGTCCGCGTCGACCGATCGGTGCGGTGAGAAACTTGGAGCGCCGAGAGACACGCGGAACTATGCTAATGCGGCCGCCGCGCGAAGCGATCTAGAAACGAGATATTATTTCGAAAAGCACGAGAGCCAAGTGATTTTTCTCGACAGACTCTCGGAATCGGCGCTGAAACAGTGTTGTAGGTGTGGCGCGTAATGGGTTAATGTCAGCCTATAAAAAAGGCCATTTTATTGTCGGCTAAGCGAGCGAATCACGGTTCGCGCAAGCCTCGCTTATTAAAGCAAAAATGATTTACAGCCGCACACGAGCTGGTTTCGCACACACACACACACACACACACGACGCGCAACAAAAGCTCTCTCGGCGTGCCCGCGCATAAAACGCGCACAATGTCCCCCTTATCTCCTTAGCCGGCAATCAGGGGCTTTTCACTCGGCGGAAAGTAATGCATAAAGCGAGCCCGGACTCGTCCTCATTACAGGTATCGCCCGGCGTCTCATTACCCAAATAAAAGGCCGCCGCCGCGGACAATGTTGAAAAACTCTCTCGGCTCGAAGCTCTCTCTCGCGAGAGAGAGAGAGAGAGAACCGCCGCTCTTTCGGAGGAACGGCACATGTGCGTGTAAGTGCGCGGCGGCGAAATAAGTCGACCACGAAATGACATCCGCCCTCTCCGCTCGGGGGAGTGCGCGAGTGTGTAGGTACGCGCGTGTGCACGTCGGGCGCTTCCTTTCTTTTCTTGCTGCTCTCCGTTTCCCGTTCGTTCGTCGATTCTCTCTCTCGCGCGCGCGCAACTTCTGGCCGCTCTCATTGTGATCCTTTTTGGCTTATTTCGCTCTTTTTTTCTCTCTCTCGACGTCGCGCGACGACGTCTCGAGGCGCGTCTTTCATGCCGTGCTGGCCTCTTCAAAGGAAGAGGGGCTCCGGGGCTTAATTATCGTTATCTGGCTTTTCAGATGTAATTTCGGAGAGATACAGGCGCGGAGTGTATTTTTGGAGCTGTGTATACTCTCTCTTTTTGTTTTGTACCTCCCGCGTATAAAGCACTTTTCTATTGTGAATTTAGTAGCATTACCCAGGCTTTTGATCTAATTTAGATTTCTTTGTTCTTTAAGAGCAGATTTTATTATTAAAGAGAACGACGATACTCGATGAAAAGCAAATTCAAGCTGCTACTCATTTGTAGCTATTGTTATTTCCTTTGTTTTTCCACGCTTATACGGCGGAAGTGATGGGCTACAGTGATATAACAGGAAAAGCTTACGTTAAATTCACGTTACTCGGATAATTTAGAGGCCAATAAAATTTAATCGCCACTTTCTGCGATGCAACAAAACGGCGCTTTCGCGGCGCGCGGCTCTCACGTCTGATTTCCACTAATAAATTTGATCTCATTAACCTCCCGAGCGGAGAGTATCAATTTTTCCAGCCCTAAATCAACAACTAATTCAGCCGAAACTACAGGCTTGACACCCACTCCGCTTCCTCTCCGCGGCCCTCCTCCTCACTTGCCTCCGAAAGCTCCCAGCTAAGCAAACAGCACTCGCTTATTTCCTCCTCTTCCTTTTTCCCTCCACCTGTCATTTTTCCCCCGGACGCGTACGTTCCCGGAAAAGTCGCGCGAGCTGCGCGCGCGCGCGGCTCGGGTTGCTCTCTCGCACGTGGCGGCCTTTTAAAGGCCAGTTGTGGAGGCTGCACGAAGGAGTCGCGTTTCTTCGGGCCGCTCGCCTGCTGTTTAAAGGCCGCAGGTGCGAGGATCTTTTTCGGGGGAAGAAGCCGACGGCTGGAAGTGGCCGGGAAGGAAGAATGGGAGTCGCGGCGGAAGGCGGCTTTGCCCGGTTCTTTGAGCCGACTTTCCGTGGCTCTCGGGTGTCTGGATATAATTAATAGAAGCCGCCGGCGTTTGCTGGTATTTGGGACGCATTTGTACGGCGATGCACGGATGACACTCGGGCTGTTGTAATGAGCTTTTAATAAGGTTGAGAAACGACGAAGGTCGACCGTCGATGTCTCAATTCAGGTTCGAATTCAAACGCCGCTCCGATGGAAATGTTTTTAAAGATTACGAGAGGCTCATCCTTCGCGTTCAATTTGTTTTTATTACGCAGCGTTTAGAACAGTTTCCACGTTCAAAAATATTCATAAACCAGACGCTCGCAACGCGGCTCTTCTCCAAATTTACGCATAACATTGCCTATACTTACCGTGCATCCCTCATTATCGGCGCAACAATCCGTCTATGTAAATTCGCAAACAATTCAAACTCCCCCCTTTCCCCCCCAAAAAAAAACGTCGCTCACAAAGCCGGTAATGCGGATCCCGGCGGCGAGGTTTTCGGGAGCAGCTGTTGGGGCTCGCTCACTGTACGCACGCACACAGATACTCATTAGGGCCCGGCACGGAGGCGCGACGCAGCCATCCGCGAAATGAACGAGCAAAACACAGGGACGGTGCCGCGTGCGCGAGTGTGTGCGCGGACGAAAACGACAGTTGACGCGAGAGAGAGAGAGCGCGAACGTTTTTCTACGCGGTAGACTGTATTATCGAAGGAATGCGGTGTGGGATTTTTGCTCGCCGATCGGAGCGTGGGTGCCTTATGATAATTACTCTCGCGCGGCGGTAAATAATATTAACCGCTCGTCGAATTTTTATCGTATATTTGATATTCTCGCGCTCGCGAGTTTACCAGCCAAAAAATTCGCGCGCCACTTCCAGCCTTTTTGCGATAATAACCCCCGAAAAAGAAAACCCCGAAATTTCGCCAGCTCGAACGTCGGGCCTCTCGGAGCGAGTAAACAATGCCCTCCCGCTCCCCGATCGCCCCGTCCGCAAGTAAACTACCTCGGTATTCTACTCCCGGCCGCATAGCGCCCACTCTCGGGGGCGACCTCACCGCTCTGCGCAACAAAGACGGAGAGAGAGAGAGAGAGAGAGAGAGAGCGCGGCGCGCGGCGGAGCGGAGAGCGACCGGCTCGGCATCGCACGCCAGGCCAGAGAGTCAGTCGCGCTCTCGCCTCAGCCGAGTGAGCGTCGTTCGTCGTCGCAGTTGGCCCCGTCCGCTCTCCGAGCGCGTTTCTGCTGCTCCCCTCCGAGCCGCCCACGCGAGAACACTTTCTACCGCGACCTCGAGTCAGAGAGAGAGAGAGAGAGAGAGCAGAGAGCGCGCAGAAAACTCGCGAGGCCCTTCCGAGGAGGATGACGTCGCCGAGGGCGCGGGGTTCCTGCAGTTGTTTTTCTCGTCAGTGCTCCTGGATCGCGATCGATGCGGACTGACGGCCCGCGCCGACCGTCTCTGCATAGAAAGTCGCGGCAGTGAAAGCCGCCGAGAGAGAGAGAGAGAGACAGAGAGAGGAGACGGCTCATTGTGTGCGTGATAAAAACCGGTTCCTTTTCGGCGAGCCGAGCAGCTGTGTGAATTTCGGGAGGCTTGTCGTCGATTTCGGATAGTCGTCGTCGTCGTCGTCGTCGTGTTCGCCGGCTCGCGCGAACCGGCCACCGAGGAACGCCAGGCGGCGGTCATGATGGGCGTACTGAGGTGGAGGCACGACCTCAGGTCGGAGGCTGCCCAGCAGCAGCAGAGGAGCGCCAACGCCGAGAGGAACTCGCACAATCACACCCTGCCCAAGCTACTGTCCCAGGTACCTTGCGTTTCACGTGGTGTTTCACCTTTTTTTTTTTTTTATTTTAGTTCGCTTCGTTTCGCGTACGACTCCGCGACCCCGCCAATTGAGGCTATTTGCGTTGTTGTTGCAATTGTGTACTTTGGGCAATTTTGATAAAATGCTGCGAAGGAAGAACGAAAATACACCCGCGACGACAAAGGTTCCCTTGTAGTACACACCTTGGTAGCGTATTAATTATGAATCAGTAAGTTTACAATCTCCGGGTTTGTTGATATTTTTATTAAATACAATCTCGCGGAGCTCGCTATCTGTTTACCGACGACCGTCGTGCTCACCGAAACTTGTTTTAACGCAGCTATATACCGTATGAATCAGTTGTTGCCGGAAAGCTATATGTATACAGCCGAGAGAGAGATGATGCAGTCTCGCGACACTGCAGCCCCGACTCTCCATTATTTATGATTCGCGCAGGTAGAAAATATCCTTAGGTACCCCCGGAGGTTCGAGGTCACGCTTCGCCGGTACCCGTACAAAGACCCTCCTTATGAATCGTAGATCCGGCCGGGGAAGTAGGCCCTCGAAAATAAACAATGTCCGAAAAAGCAGAGAGGCGAGGGGGGACAGCCGATTCGATTGCTCTCTTTCTTTTTTTCGGCTGTTCGATAAAGGATTCACTTTCGCCCGCGACGAGAGGCGCCGCTCGCCTGGGTTAATCGGACCGAGACGCGACGCCGCTCGATATATCTGGAATTCAAATTAGATTTCGAAATTCAGCGACGCCGCGAAAGGGATCCGCGCGGATGGTGTGCACTCGATATTCCGGCGAACGAATTATTTCCATCGGTGTCCAAGCTTGGCAAACTTTCCCTGGCACGAGGCGGGGCATTATTCAATCGTAAACATTAATTTTCGTGTCTCAATCAAACTAAACCGTTCGCTCAAACCGGATTAAAGCCTTCTCGGCTCCGCCTGGAAAACTTCCCCGAGAGCTCTCCCCGAGTTCCCGGCGGAATATATCGCGTAACCGAATCTTCCGAATTCCGAGCTGCGAGATCACGCTTACCCACCCGTAAGGGCATCCTCGCAAGGCACGTGCGGATATATAACCCGCGGGGTGAGGAGGCGGGCCGAGAAAGCGGATATATATTTATCTGGCGCGCGACTTCCTCGAAGAAAGGCGCGCGCGTTATCGGTTTGCGATCGTTTGGGAAAACTCGGCGCGTAATTGCGCCCGAGTAGGCGTCGGTGTATACAATGGCAATGGTGAATATTCGCGCGCGGGAAAAGTCGAATTTAGCCGCGCGACCGACCTCCATTAACTCCGAGGGGAGTGTGACGAGCGAGGCGCGGAGACAAAGGCCGCACGCGCGCACTTGCTGCAAGTGTTTAACGAGGCGCGCTGCCGTATTCGCGGAGGGATCAGGACTGCTTCGATCGAAATGATACCCCGTAATTATTAGCGTGTTTTCCGTGATCTGCCCTAGAATGCGAGCCAACTTTCGTTCAACGAGACAAACAGTTTCCGCGAATCGCAGCGAAAACACAGCCTAATCATTCCGGTGCAAAAGGCTCCCCGAAAAAAGAGTGGCCCAGATAATAAAGCCGGCCGAAAAAAAGTCCGCATCCAAATAGCGCCGGAGAGCCGCGTCTGTATAAGCCACTGGATCCGACCGAGAGAAACGAGCCCGCGACCGATTTTTCATTCCGCTCTCGTCACACTAACCGCCGACTGACCTCAAGCGTCCATCTCTCACAAAGCCTTTGCGATTTTCACCTAGAGGAGAGAGAGGGGAGAGGGAGAGAGGACCGTTAGGACTAGTCCCTCGCTCTTCGGCTCCGAGAGAAACCGGGCACACCGAGCACAGTCGGCACGCGGCGAGTCGAGTTTGCGCCTGGCTTTTCCCATGGCGGCTGCTCTAGAAAACTCCGCGCGGAGGAAAAAAAAATGCAACCGGCCTTTTTATATATATACCGGGGGGGATTTCTTCGAAGGCGGAGATATCCAACTTCTCGTGGATCGGCGCTAAAGTTGTATACACCGTTTCTTCCACCTGACGAGCCGGAAGTCGGAAATTCAACGAGGCCCGTCAATCGCACTCGAGTCTCCCCCTCGCTCGAGGCGCGACCCTTTAACCCTTAACGCGAGCTCCTTACTGCGCACAATATTATCCGGCGCTCGCCTTGCGGTAATAACTGCACAATGGCTCGGTCGCGGCCCTTCGGAGCGGGGGGGCCCCAAAGCCTCGGATGGAGTCGCTTCCTCGGCGCTTAACGGCGCGGGGCATATAAAGGGAAGCGCTTTCGAGTCTTTCCCGCGACGATTAGGCAATCGGGCGCGGATTACGGTATTGTTTACGAGGCGGCGAGGGGAGGCAAAGACTATTACCGCTGCTCTCTCTCTCTCTCTCTTATACGAGCCTCGCGTCCGCGAGCTTCCGAGAAAAATCGCTGTTTACCAAACACTGCGCAAAGCTCTCTCTTTCCTTTCCCTCCGAAAGCTCCTCCCGCGAACTCGGCGAACGAGTCGCGACGTCGTGTCGTCGCCTGGTGTATCTAATCGAAGCGTTAAATTCGAATCTACGGGCGAGGACTGAATAAATCAGAGCTCAATTGGACGCCCAACGCCCCTCGCATATATATCCCAAAAAAGGGAGGAAAAAAAGAGACACATGTACGAGAGTGTCTACCCGCATTACAGGCGCGATGACTCATCGTTCGCAGACGACGACGCCGAGACATTTTCCATCGCTCGACTCGCGCGGCGGCGGCCGTAAAACCGAAACTCACTCGAGCCACCAGGCAGACGCAGACACATGCATGCAAAGCTGTATACTCTCGAAACAAGGCGAAGATCATCAACCGCCGGCCGGCGCTTCTTCGTCTCTCTCCGATCGAATCTGACCTCGATCGAACGGCGGCCGGTTAAGAGCCTTATCGAACTTATTTAGACACGAGAGTTCAGAGATTTATTATCTCTCTTCTCTTTCCCTGCGATCTGTCGCTCGCGCCAGATAATTGAGCCGGCCGTTTTCTTTTTCAGCCGCGAGATAAGCCTCTCTCTCGTTTTTTCGAGCCTTTAAACGGCCCCGTGTGTCGTCTTATCGCGAGAGTGTGAAACGACGATTACGCACACTCGAGTCGACTATTTGCTCTTCTGGCAGATAGTACATTTAGAGGAGAGGCTGCTCTCCAGTGGATTTCGTGCATCCGAGTGAAAAGATTATATTAATAGATCGAAATTGAGAGTCCGACGAGACAAAAGGATTCCCACGCGGCCCGATCGCAGCCAAGGGTGGCACACGAAATCGAGGCTCCGGATAACCAATCTCCGTCCCTCTCTCTCCTTGAAAATTGAACAAACAAAGGTGGAAGCTCAATTAAATCTCTGGCCGCGGGCTCGTCGGCTCTCGAGGGTCTCTCGGCTTGCTCTCTCAGCGCCGAGAGAGATTCGCGATGAATCATTGAAAAGGATCGATCCCGCGAGGCGCGTTGGCAGGCCTTTTAATCGATTAGATAAGGCCGACGGCGGCGGTCGGTCATTCACGATTCGCGGCCCCGCTTTCTTTTTTCGCGAGGCCGAGCTAAATCCGCGACCGGTCGCCTTTTTTGCCGCCTAAGCGAGAGAGACGGTGGAAAATCAGGTCGGAAATCGATACCTCGAATATCCTCCTCGTTCGTTCGGACCTAATTAGAAGCTGCAATTCCAAATTTCAAAGCCGAGCTCTGCAATCGGGAGGTGGTTGTTTTTTTTTCTCAATATAAAGCGTCGCCCGACGCTCGGAAACCTTGGGTCGCGGTTACGGGCGGTAATGGCCAATCGGAAGCGTTAATTTTGAACGTGGGAACGCGCAGTTTTCTATCTCCAGCGGCCTCCGCGCCACATTTCAACGAGGTTACTCGACTGCCGCATGTAAAATTAACCCGCGCGCGCTCTCGCGCCGACTACGTACAGAAACGCCGTCGTCTCCCGCTGCCGCCGCAGCGAACTCGCACTGCATTTCGTAAGCCAGCATCAGTCGGCCCTCTGCGTTCGTGAACGCCTCCTTCGTCGAAGCGAAGCCAGCCGTCCGCTACGAAGCACCTTATCTGCTCCGCCACCGCCGACAGAAGCGCGTCGAGTTTTTGGAAAAAAAAAAAAAATAATTCGGGGGCGGCCAGGTGCCGCAGCAGCTGGCCTTCCTGGCCCTCTTGCGCAGTATCGGGATCGATCGCCGCCGGCGGCGTTTTGTCGTCGATTAGCCCCCGACTGCACGTGTATATATATATGTACGCGTCCCGAGGTGCTCCGCCGTTTAAGCACTCGAACCTGCAACGAGTTACGGCTCTATCTCTATCGACCTTCCGCCCTCCCCCCCCCGAATTTGTTCACCGGGCCGAGGCGCGAGAAAGGTGTTTTGTTTGGAGGAGCTGTATTGAATTAGACTCGCTGCTGAGATTGAAGGCCTGAATAGACGGTTTGGAGCGAGGATTATCGAATTGGTAAAAGGCGTCGTTATAAATAAAATTCTTCGCGACGCCGATAAATCAAAAAACTCTTCCCCACCTTCGTCCCCAAGTTCGTCGCGAGCGTCTCATTAAAATTCCCGACGCTCATTCAACTCGCGCTAAATAAAGCTCGTCATTTCTCGCTCGGAAGAGCTAATTCGAAATGCGAGCGATTACGCAAATCTTTATTAAATACTTTCCCGTCGTCCGATAAAAATGCCTCGGCGACGCACACCGCGCGGACGACACAATGTATAAGAATGTCCCGAGAGCCGCGCACGTGTCGTATCTCTCGAGCTACTTGTTTTCGCATTCCGCCTCGACAAGAAAAATAAGAGCGCGGAAAAGTCGCCTCCCCCCCCCCCCCCTCTCTCCCCGCTAGAAAATCCGCGCGCGAGCTTTTATTCATCATTCCGTCAGTCACCGAGAGAGAGAGAGAGAGAGAGCAGAATCGATAAATTCCCGGCGCCCGAATCAAGCCCGCAGCTCCCAATGTATAAATATGCAGCGACTCTCTCCGATCCGTATGGAGGCTCCTCGCGTTACGAGCGTGCACAAAGGGCGCAATTATACGCGCCTCTTCCGGAACTGCGCTCGCGACGTGAGGGGAAAACCAGCGACGACAGTCCCCCGTCCTCGTATCGAGGTTAAGCAAATAAAAGCGCCGGATTTCTCGCGCGCGCACACACACCTCTCCTTCGACTGGTTTGCGCAACTCCGCGCGCGTCTTTATTCCGGAGTGTGGAGAGCTTACGCGGTCGAAGGCTAAAACGAAAGGGTTATTTCGATGGGCGTCGTATTAATACCTCGAGTTTTTCTCGATTCGGTTACGAAATTGCGCGTAGTACTCCGCCGCCGGGTTTTTAATTAGATGCGCGGGGTCATTTTTTAATTAGCGCAAATTGAATTATTACAAGGAAAGCATTAAACCGGTCGTCATTTTAATTATTCGTTTTAGCATAATTTCGCTCTTATTCCACTATTAAATTCCAAGCTAATTAAACGAAAATAACTTATTACAGTGTCTACTTCAGTCTTTCAGCCGGAAGCTTTCCTTTTCAAATAAACTCCCCGCCGCCGCCCGGAAGGCGAAAAGAAAAATCCGTCGCGCATTCAATTATCGAGCTTATATGGAGCGGAGGCGAGAGGAGGATCCACCGTCGTGTATATAAATCACTCGCTCCACGCGCGCGAGAAAAGACGCGACGCGCGAAATTCCGCCGCCCTTCTTTTTTCTCTTCCTTTTTTCTTTTACGGCCCGACGGGGGTCGCACGCGCGTGTTTTCCAATTCTGATAAATCCGACGGGCTGAACTCTCGACTTACGGCCTCCGGGCGTTCGCGCTTTTCCTTATGTACTTTTACGGCCCGGGGGGAGGAGGGAGTGTATACACAATGCGCGCTTTTTGCGTAATTAATGTAGCGGCTGCTTTTTAATTCGGTCGGAGAGTTCGAAAGTACACAGAGGCTGCTAAACGCGTCCGGGAAATTCGACTCGCTTGACAATGGATGTGTACTGTCGTCATTTTTTGTTATTTTACGGGCTACTTTGCAAACACGCGCGGCTCCGGTTACCCCCGTAGTTGGTTGTTTTTCTTTTTTTGCGATGACAATAGTTTCGCCGCGAGGTCTGGATGTTTTTCTCTCTCTCCGTGAGTTTCCTTTCTATCAAAATACCAGCTCTTTCCTCGCGAGTTTCGAAACTTTCGAGAGAGAGAGAGGCGATTCGAGTTTTATTTTAGCTTTAGAAGGAAGAACTTCGGAGGAGCTATTATTTAAATCGTTTGCGCGAGTATAACAAAAAAAGGAAAAAAGAAGGCGCACGCGAGGAAAAACAGGTTCGCTCTCCTTTTTTGCGCGAGAGCGCAAATCTTCCGAATAATGCTCGAGGTTAAAAATTCTGTTCTACGTCTTTGTCGAATCGTAAAATTTCGGCTGCCTCGCGCGAAAAGCAGACTCCCGAGGAAACTCTCGACTTATATATCCTCCCTTTCGACTGGCGTCGATCCTATACAATATATATTTACCGTAAACATCGCAATTCACTCGTCTCGGGGATCGAATCGCGAATCAATAACAGTCCTTCAGAAATCCCGCACTCGACTTCTCTCTGCGGGCTTTTTCGCGAAAAACACACGCCATCGGCGCAAAGAGAAAGAAGCCATCGCTCTCTCGGGTGACTCGCCGCGCGCTCGGGTCGATATCGCGTTTTCGATTTCACCGGCCGTAAAAGTCGGCCCGTAAAACACACAGTCCGAGTCGGCGGCGCTCTCTCTGTGTATACGTATACACACGGGTTCAATTAGAGCCTGCTACTCGCTCCTTTTCTCCATCTGATTCGCGCTCGTTCTAAAAATACGGATGCAGAAAAGAAAAGCCGCTGCCGCCGCTTCGGCGGTATGAAAAAAAAAAGGAAAAAAAACGCGATTGCGTGATCCTCGAGTTACGCAACCGCGATATACGTTCTTATCGAGCACATTATGCGCCTGTAATGGTTTTTAGGAGTTTGTAAGCTCGCCTGCTATCGCGCCTCTTTTAATTGCGGAGAGCTACGAGTGTCAATAAATAGTGGGTTATCGGGACGGTTACCGATACGCGCGGCTCTTGATTTGCATTTCGTTTTGACACGCTCGCCTTTTTTTTTATCTGGCTAAAATTGCAGCGTGCACCTCGTCGCTCGTCAAAGCGAGACGAATCGTTGTATATCCTTGCGATCGATTCGGAAACACTCGCGTTTCTCCGCGCCGTTCGGGAATCCGGCGAAGCCGATCCATCTAAGACTCGTGGCGCAATTCGATCGAGCGGCAGGCAGGCCGTAATCCGTAAATGGCCGAGAAATTACCCGAGGAGTCGCCTCGTCTAATTGGAAGCGATGTACGAAATGAGAAAACGCACGAGAGCCTCGCTGACCTTGTTTCCTCCTTTTTTTTTTCTGATGGACACGAAGACCGAATCGTGCCTAATCGGAGACGTCGAGTTTTCCAATGCTGTAAAACATTATAACCCGTCATGCCGCGGCGATGGATTTTCTTCGACACTTCGTTCCTGCTTCGATATACGAAACGCGCCGTAAAAGTGTCAACGTAAAAGAGCCAAAATGATTGATTAATTTCTGTATCTCCACATTTTATTTCACTGCCTTTATATGATTCATGCCTCTTCAAACAGCCAAGTACAAACTTCTGAAATCCTTTCAATCCACCTTCCCGATAATAATCCGTCCAGCCTCGAGAGAACGCATTCGAATTCGCGCCAAGTCCAGGGACGAAGCTCGAACGGAGTGAGAGAGAGAGAGGCTCTCCTCCTTGGCGTCCTGCGCGAAAAAGGAAGGGAGCCCGAATTTCATTCACGGCACACCTCCGCGACACACACGCGGGACCGAGTCACGCGGGTTATATACATGGGCGCGTCCGCGCGGCGCGCTGAATTATTCATCCCCTCCGTCGTCCCTCTCTCTCTCTCGGAGCCTTTCTCACGACGACGACGACGACGACGCTCTTTCTCCCAAGGGCGGCGACGTCCTTCGAGAGAGAGAGAGAGGAAGGACCCGATCGCTCGGAGATAAAACGGCCCGATGCTAATTGTTTCCCCCCCCCCCTTTTTTTTTTACTTTTGAAAGAGGAAAGTCGGGAAAGTTTTTATAATGTACGGAAGGGGGGAAAGGCTTGCGTTTAGAATCTAAACTTTTTGAGCGCAGCGAGCTAACAGGCGCTCTTTCCTTTCTGTTTCAGGTGAGCACGGGAGAGTCTAAAGTTATTCCGCCGGCGTGTGTCGTAAGTAAACGCATCTAAATTAACATCCGTATCTCTCGGCAGGTATATAAAAATGGTAGATTTTCGCGTCGCGCGCAAATTACAACAGCCGCTCAATCACCCGCCACAACCGCAGCCTCAAAAACCGTATCGAACAACGCACCGCGCCGAAAAGTATCTCCACGACGCGGAACGCAGGAGTATATACACCGACGAGCGCTCGCGTCTAATCCTCGGTATTTTTGGATTAAGCGTCGTTGCCCCCCGAGGAGGGGGGAGGGGGGGAGCAGCGAAACGCTCGCGAGTCGTTGAACGGGCCCGAGATTAATGGCTCTCGGCGACTTTTATTGTCTAAAGATAGTGCAAAGCGCGGGGAAAAAAACCCGAGCTCGAGCGACACTCGTATCTTCCCCGCCTGGCTTCGAAACATGCAAAGGAGGAATTATATTCTTTTGACTCGCGAACCGCCGCGTTTGGATGCGCGTTCGGAGGAAGGTGAATATATACCTGTATCCGGGCATAAATATTTACAGAGCTTCGGATGGACGCGGAGGATTAATCCCGCGGATCGCTTATTCGGCCGCGCTTTCGTTTTGTTAATTATTGGGCAGCGCGTTTGCGTCATTCAAAAATCGACGGATACATTTAAAGCTCCCCCGACCTTTCCGCGATGCACAATAATTTAATTACAAAGCCATTCGATTGCGAAACGGCGCCCGAGTAATTGCGCTCCGTCAATCAGCTAAGCGAAAACTCGCATTAATAAAACGGGCAGAGCGGAGACCCGCAACGAGCTTACTCGAAAATTAAACCAATCGCACGCGCGCCGCGCGTCCGCTTCCGAGATCCGCGCGTCGTTCGGATATATCTGTATTCCTCGAAAGCGGCAATTACGCGGTTCCGGAACGAAAAAGAAAAAAAAAAAAACAGATAGCCCCAGTAACCCGCGGAATCTCGTTACGCTTCCCGTCAACCGCTCCGCGCATTAGCATAACCCGATCGACTGCGGCGGCCGGGGCGGCTCGTGCGTTGAATTTTTTTTTTTTTTTCTGTCGCGTTGCGCAACCCGATGGGGCTCGACGATATCTCCGTTTCGAGGAGCAGCCCCGTTAAGATAAAGGGCGCACGTGAGCCTTCCGCGGAGGTTTTAGTACTAGTTTTTCCGTTTCCAGGTGCCTTCGCCGCGTGCGAGAATGTCGGCGGTGGTGCTTCCGAGGCGTTAACTATCCCGCGGCTTTCTCGGGAAAATTTCGACGGGGGGAGAATAGCTTCGCGTGCCGCGCTCCGGAATGGAACTACATCTTTTCGGGAATGCCGTTAAAACGTTATTGTCTCTCTCGGGTTAGGACTCGTTTAACGAGCGGAGGTTAATGCTTCTTTTTACGGGAGACGGCGCGTCAAGTTTGGCGGATTGAAAATTCAGTCATCCGAACGCGAGAGTGTCAATTAACTTCTTTTCCGGCTCCGTCTCTTCCCGGTCTAAAAATATCATTAGAGAGTCGCTCCATTCATGAACGGGGCGCATTCACGGCTCGTCAAGTCGCTCGTGCATTTTTAACAAACGGACAACCCCCCCTCGCAGGCGCTCCGTTCATCAGCACTCTCGGCCAGTTCTCTGGCTGAATTTTGTATGAAACGCAGAAGAGTTGTCCGGCGGGGAGGTACGATGAACCGCGCAAATTGCAGGTGCAGTCCGACTTGGCGCGCGGCCCCCGTTGCGTCCTCCGAGCGGAGGTTAAACAAAATATGAGCCACTCGGCCGCGTCGGCTTTCGACCTAGAAAAGGCGCCCCTATTTTTCTATATCGGGCAGGAAAAAGGAAATTAAGCGGGGAAAAAGTTTCATTTGCCTCGGATGACCGATGGGAACAAAATTCCCTTTGCGCGAATTTACAGTGCAGTGGGAATTCGCCGCGCGAGGGCAGCAGGGACGCTGGACTGCATAATACAGTTCTCGCGCGAGGGTTTGTGTGTGGGTGCATTCTCGGAAATCGAGTTCCCGCGTCTCCGTCCAGGTATATATTTTGATTTCCATCGAGATTGAATTCCACTCGAGATGCGCCGCGGCGATTTTTCCTCGAAAAATGGAAATGGAAGGTCCTCGTCGCCGGGCTAGAATTTAAATTGGCTTGTTTTATTTTTGTTCGAAAAAATGAAGGCCAGGACTTGAGAGGTACTGGGACGACTTGGGTGCTCTGACCTTCGTACTTATGGACTTAGCGCAATTACAGTGCTTACTAAAGCTGGCTGCAGAGCAGGTCCATATCGCGATGCTCCAGCGCGATCAAGTATGAGTTCCACCCTCACCAAATTTCTTCAAAAATGCCGAATCTAATTTCTTTAAAAATCCCCCCGTCCGAAAATTTCGACGACGCTTGTCGTGGTTGACAAGAGCCAAACACCACTCTATTAAATTGCCTTTACTTTTAATTCTGTACACCGTCAGAAAACTTCCATACGTATAGCTACTCTGTGTGTACATTCGCAAGCAGAAAAGGTAAACACAAGAATATCCATATACACGTCGTGGAAGTTTTCTAACAGTGCACAGCCTGCCTGCGCGATCCCTTTGCCGTCGTCGGGGGGCCAGTTCAATTACGTCGTCGTCGGCCCGGCAAAATGAAAAGAAACGGGGGCGCGCGCGCTCGAGTCTATGAGCCGCGCGCGCGCCGCTTGTAAAAGGAAAGCGGCCGTTTTTCCGGGGCCGCGTAATTGCGTCGGTCGGCGGTGCGCGCGCGCGCGCGTCCCGCGAATCTAACAGTACTACCCGCCGCGCGAGTGCGTGCACCTTGATAGAACCTCGAGTGGAGGGA
This sequence comes from Ormyrus pomaceus, assembly GCA_900474385.1. Lineage (NCBI taxonomy): Eukaryota > Metazoa > Arthropoda > Insecta > Hymenoptera > Ormyridae > Ormyrus > Ormyrus pomaceus. The sequence goes on from UCOM01000969.1 coordinate 43,117, forward strand.
GGGAGGGGGAAAAGAGCCTGCCTCGCGGGAACCGCGAATAGGAATTTTCCTCGGCGGCATTGTTCGCCGCCGTGCGCAAGGAGTTCTCTCTCTTTTTTTTTTTTTTTTAATTAGGGCTGCTACTGCTGCTACTGCTGCTGCTGCTGCGCCGTAAGGTAAAGAAACTGCAGCGAGGAGAATCGGCCGCTGCTGCGCCTTTTCGAGTTTCCTTCAAAGAGCGCGAGATCAAAAAGTTAATGTACGCCGGGCTAATTATTTTGCGCCGCGGCTCCGGGCGCTGCGCGCAGGCCATCCTTTGTGGTCGAAAAGGAGACGACTTATTGCCGCGCGGCGGCGGCTAATTGCCGGCCGTCGCCGGGGCAGGGGGGGGAGGGGCGAGGGGTGTCGTTGATAGAAGCAGCGAAAAATGCAGAGTCAACGGGGGAATGACTGGGCGGAAGTGTTTTCCGGCCGAGCGATCGTCCGAAGATTTATTAGTTAGCTTCGTCTTTTATTCATTCGGTGTAATTGATATTGTCGGGGTATGATAAGTCTTGCCTGTGTGTTTTTTTTTATTTTGGTAGAAAGGCTTTTAGAAAAATTGAAACGGCTAAGAGATACGGAGCAGTGGATAAAAAACTGTTTAGGAGTCGCCGAGAAACTTTTCGAGTTTGAAAATTTAAGCAATATATACCTCGATGAATTATTTGTTGGGCTTATTTTCTTGGCAGTTACAAATGAATATTATTTAAATTTTGAGTTTTTCTTGTAAAAAAATTTACTCTACTGTTTTTACGATTAACTACTTACACGCCGATTCCCTTAAAAAAAAAAACTTCTATTTTCCATCAAAACATCCTCTACCCCCAATCTAATGGGTACAAAGTCCGGCGGCAATCTTTAAATAAAAATTTTTCTGTTCCAGGTGAGAAACAAAGATACAAAGATCACCTCGCCGACCCACGCAGTAAGTAACGCACGCTTCGCATCATTAAAAAGCTCTATCCCGTCTCCGACTTCCCCCCCCCCCCCCTCCCCGCATCCCTTCCTTGAAAAAAAAAAGGAGTAGCGCATTAATTAACGAGCTGTGCGACATCAGAGAGGCGAGTTAAAGAAAACGACGTCGCGTCGCGTCGCGAGGAAAGAAAGAGTCGCGCGGGGTGGAAGTGCGGGCTGAAAAGGAGGAAGGAGGGAGAGAGAGAGACCGGAAGGGACGCGCGGCGCATTAATAAAGCAGAGGCGCCAAGCGAGCGCGACGCGCGCGGACTCTCTTCGCCTTCTGCGATTTTTTTGTATGCGCGCTTTCAGGTGGGTGACTCACGGCGAACGGCGGAAGAGCCGTGGAGGCGGAGGAGGAAGATGATGCTGCGGAGTGGCTGCTCGGGGTGCGAATTAAGTCGAGCTCTCTCCCTGCTTTTCGACTCGGCGTTTGGCTTTCTCGAGGAGATATACTCGCCTCTTTAACCGAGAGGGGGAGTAAGAGATGATTTCGGCGAGGGGGATTTAAAGTTTTACTATTTTCTCTTAATGTTTTTATATATAGTTTATCTTAAATTAAGAGAAAAGTACAACTTGGCTCTTCATTATTTCGTGCTTTTTTTTTTTTAAACCGAATAAAAAAATTGGTTCGTCGTGAAAATAATGTAATTAAAACAAGCACCACCTCCGCAGCGCAACGTTTTCTACTTGCGCGCCGTTTCGAAAAAATCACACAAAGTTATCAATTTAATTAAACCCCCCCGCTTAAAAACCTCTCTCACATATGAAATCAAGGGCTGCCGGGGTCAAAAGGGGTAAAGAAAAAAAAAACAAGAAAAACATAAGCGCGCGCAAAAGAGAGCTCGACGCGTATCCCGCTGACTGTGCGTTCGAGCTCTCGAGGGCTGATGCAATGTTTTTCCCCGCGGCTTTATCGCGAGGGGTGCACCCATACGCACAGACACGCGTACACACTCCTCATCCCTTCTCCGCTTGTACGGAAAAACATTCGCGACGTCGCGTCACAGAAAGGCGGCCCTGTTCAAGCGAGCGAAAAGCACACACACACACACACACACACACATATGTATAACGTTCGCCGATCAATTTTCCTAATTAAAAGTTGCCGGCCGACTCGCAGTCATGGCTAATGCTGCCGACGTTTATGGAGAGCTGTCTCTCTCTCCGCTGTATGCCCGAGTTTCGATCAAAACTTGTCCCTCTCCGATAGTTTCTCCGGTAGGCTGACACTGCGGCGGTCAGCCAACTCGAGAGGAGATGCCGGTACAATGTGGAGAGAGAGAGAGAGAGAGAGAGAGAGATCCCCGACACGACCTCCTTTGTCCCCGCGACGTGTCGATGGCGCCTTTTTTATTTTGTTAGACCGGCAGGCGCTGCCGCCGCCGCCGCCGCCGGGCTGATAATTGAATTAATTGCGTAAATGGATCGAGAGGGATATATAAGTGGCGAAAACTCGGGGAACCCAAGGATGATGGAATTTCTTTGCTCGGATTATTGATGGAGCCCGTCTCTTTCTTTTATGAATTATACCTCGCTCTTTGTGCTTTCTTTCCTCCCGGAGTTATTTCATCGAGTTATTCTTGTTTAATTAACCGCGATAAGAAATAGTATATACGAAAATAGAATGGTTCATATCTCGCTCATATCGAATAAAAGCAATATTTTTCCAAAATTTAATAACAGCAACGATTTCCGCAACTGTCCATTTTCCTCGACAATATACATCGATAATAGATTTTCAATACGAGCCCGCCCGTCTGCTCGACGCGACACGACGCGCAAACCGACAGCGACAGTCTATTTTATTCACCATCCCTCGAAAAGCATTTCGATCCCACTAAATGATTCAATGTCAGCCCCGAGAAACTTGGCAAATTCTTAACCACCTCCGCCTCGGCTTTCCGCGCCGTTCGTCGCTGTTCGCAGCGCCCTGCAGCGCCGAAACTTCTCTCTGCCACCACGAAACTCGGCACACACCGATACGACGTCGACGTCCTTACCTGCGGGGCCGCCACACGTATTATATACCTGCGTCCGAAAATTACGGGAAACAGGGGAGCGGGGAGAAGCCCCGCTCGGTCCCCGCTAAGGTTTCCCCCGAGCGTCCTTTCCTCCTTTGGCCAGCAAACAAAGCCCGGGCTTGTTTTCGTTCGCGGGGGCGGCTTTCGATTAACTTTTATCCGAGCAGGAGCGACGAGCCTAACGAACGGCAATTCCATCTCGGGCCGAGAGAGCTGCGTTTGTTATTGTTGCGCAACACACCGGCCGGCCGCAATCACACTCGAGTGAAAAGAGCCGCCGGCTGCCTCGCGCCAATATGCTTTCCGCTCCAGTAATATCCAGAGAGAGAGAGGGAGAGAGGCGCCGCTTAATTCCTCGCTTCCCGCTCAGCCTCCGCTTGACCTCCGCAGCGTCTTAGTCACGACGTGCTACGTCGACGGTCTAATTGCGCTTGATGCGAGAGTGCCTCTCGCCGCTTAGTTTCCTGGAACGAGCCTCCAGCGGCTCCGACGAGCTGCGCGCGCCGCGATAAGGCGCTACCGCCGCCGCTTCAATCGGTCCTTCCTCTCGTTATTCCTAATCGCCCAACCCCGAATTAACGCACAGTCCCGGGGGCTGATCTGCATTTCGTCGAGCCTCGTCGAGCGCGTCTTCGCGTTTTCTCGCTCGCTTCCGGGACGCAAGAAAATCCACCGGCGCTCGTACATAAATCTCGGCGAGCAGCGGCGCCCCGAGTCTTCCTCCGAGGAAAAAAAGAGAAGCCCCGGTGAATTTTTCATGCGGCCCTAATTAGAATCCCCGAAAGGGAGCTTCAGAAGAATTCCGGCGCGTCTACGAAGAGAGAGGGAGAGCGCCGGCTCCACCCTCGGCCGTGTTTGCGCGCGAGTGGTTACGCAGAATGCGTTAAGCGAGGGTGGCTCGTCAGGAGAGATACGCGTCTAGACATGGCGACCCTCTCTCTCTCCGACTCTCCTTTCGCCGATGAGCCGAGCGGCGTGAGTCACCCGCGTGGGCTCTCCCGTATACCGCGCGCACGAGAGAGAGAGAGAGAGAGAGATCTGCGGTCGCTTTTCTGCGCCGCGGCTGAAAAGGCGTGCGGGTTCGCGGGAGATGCGTGTGCCTGCAGCCCTTTTTCCCCGAGAGCCGCGTCGTCCTTTCGCCGAGAGTGCAGTTGTTTAATTACGCGGAAAGCCCAGGATGTGTGCGTTGCTCGCCGGGTGTAGTATATATAGTGCTTTCGAAGTCTACTCGGGAGATGAATTCGTTTATTTATTTGCCGCGGCGCTGCGGAAAAAATCTCCAGGATTACGAGAATATAAGACACTAAAAGAAATGGACTACAACCTCGCGGAAGAAATGATCCGCGTCGATAAATTTGCCTCGCTATACTCCGGGAATCGGCAAACTCGATATAAAGCCTCGGGTGTACGTCGCTTCTTCGACACCCACTTCTTCCCTCCTCTCTCTCTCTTGCACTTGTTCTTAGTCCGAGAGCGCCGGTTTTTACGGCCGCGGCCTCGCCTTCTTTTTATTACGGTACATGCAGTATACGCGCGCGAGATGCGCTCACACGTGGGAGGATGACTGAGCGCGCGCAGCGGCGCCGTTCGATATATCGTTAATTAGGGGAGGATTAACCGGCGAGAGGAGGCCGGACCGACTTGGGTTTAATTGGCCGTTTTTCCGGCCCTGGAAATCCGCGAGCGGCCCGATGTGTGCTTTTTAATCGGCGCATTGTGCCTCATCTCCCGCTGTAGGCCAGAGACCGATGCTAATTAGAATGTAACGAATGACTGGTACTGTTAGATACATCATCGGCCTTTTAACTTTACCGAACGAGAATTAAGTTCACCGCGCGTTTCGTAACGCGGCTTTTCAAAACTTTCATCCGCGCACAGCTCTCTCCCACATAACGACGGGCTCTCAAGGAAAAACGCACACCCACAGCATCCGAAATTAATAACTCTTGCCGAGGCGCATACAATCGGCACCGCTAGCCGGAGGATGACTCTGAAATCATCGCGCATATAACCCACGCTCTCGACTCGTCGGGACCGGTCATAATCCTATGCCCGTATACAACGCATAAGTATAAATAACGGAGCGAAAGTTCGTCGGTTATTACTCTCCTCTCGGGGTCAGCCGCTCGTATTATGAAAAGTACCGATACGTACTTATATACCGAGCGGCCATCGGAGCCGGGAGAGAGAGAGAGAGAGCCGTTCTTTCGTCACGAGGCGCCGAGTGGGCGGCGCGGACTATTGTCTTCTCGCGATTACATAAATTACCGCGTACGTGACGTACAATAATTTAGTTTCTTCATTTTTTCTATTATCGAACGCAAACTCGGAGCCGCGAGTGAAGTGGGTCGAAAAAAAAGAGCGCTTCCTCCAACGATCAAGAACCATCCGAATATATGCCTTTCGGGGGCTTTCTAATTTTTGCAGCGAAGTGCGCGCAGCGCCTCTTATTATTCCGGCTGCAGAGAGTCGCCGGGCGACGCCGCGCGCGACGAAAATAGTCGCCCCGCGCGCGGCTCTCTCGAGCCTCGTAAAAAATTCTCGCGTTCGCGCGGCCTGCCGCTCTGAAAATTAGATGAGCCGAACGCCTGGCCGTGCGCGCGCTCTCCTTACATTTTGCAAGCTTCCTCTCGCCGCTGCCTGGCCCATTATTCATTTATATATTGTTTAATAACCTTTATATATGCCTTTATCTCGCATTCACGGACGGAAGATTAAATTTAGCGCGGATCCTTTCCGAGAGCAGAGCCTGTATTCGAGGTAAAACAAAGAGAAGAGGCGAGAATCGGCTCTCGAGAAAAGCAAAAAAGAAACCAGGCTTTACGAGTTTTGGAAAGCCGTAAATCTTGCGAAATCGAAGAAACGGGACAAGAGCGATCGCTCCTTACCCGCCGCATTCGGAGCAACGCCGATCTCGGCGCGCGGCGAGCACACACAGCGGTCGCTCGTCAATCCTCTCGCTCGGAGCACAATTTTCTGAAATGTCATTGGCGAGCGAAGCGGCTTACAGGTTTTCGCCTCGCCTCGCGAGAGAGGCAACTTTTACTTTTAGCTCTCCGCTCGCCCCCTCCGCCAGCAGCGCCAAAAAGCAAGGCGAGAGAGAACCGCGGCGACTCTATAATACACGCTGCATTCTGTTCACGCGCGCGGCCGACGCGTTCCATAAATTTCTACGGTACAACCGGGCCCCCGGGCCGCGGAGCACCTTGTACGTATCTGTATTTATGACTGACACTCGCCGCGGCGGTGGCTCTGCGCGCCGCGAGTATTGCTCGCCGGCTAATTTATAGGGCAGATGTCGCGCTCGAGCGAAATTTTAGTGTTTTTTTTTTTTATTTTTATTTTTTCGCTACGCGACGTTGACGCGCGGCGAATGACGAGCACTATCCTTTTGGTAGTAGGGGAAGCTGAGCGCGGGCGTGTTTTCCAGTACGTCGTCCCGATTTGCAGAAGGAAGTAGAGCGTCCCGCGCAATTTGCTCGATGGATTTTTACCTCGGATCGGCAAATATTTGAAGCCGCGCCGACGTTTTTTTCCGCGAAAATAAACCGAGCTGTTTACGCGAGTATATGAACCCTCGGCGAGCAAAGGGGGGTGTCGTTTCTGCGCTAATAACGCCGGCGGGCTCCTATTTCGGCAGGGCCAAAATTACGCGAGCGAAAAGAAAGAACGCAAACAATCGGCGTCTCTCTGCCGGTGTATAACCCCCTCGGAATTTTCCTCCGAAAATCTCGCCGAAAGCGGAATGCTCGCTCGCGTGTCATCGGTCCGCCGCTCTATAAATAGCTCATTCTCCTCGCGGCTCGACTCTCTCTCTCTCTCTCTCTCCCGTATAAATACTCTCTCTCTCTTTCTCTTTCTCTCTCCTCTAAACGCAGACGCGGTATAATTCACTCGACGCGAGACATCTGCGCCGCTTCGGCCTTTTATACATTCCTGCGGCGCTCGGTGCAGCGACTGCGCGTGCATGTCGCGGCGCTTCCTGCAATTATTTTCTTTTTTTTTTTTTTTTCTTACGGCCTCCGCGGCGGATAATATTCGAACGCCGGTTGTGTCATTGTTGACCGACGTCCTTCGACGGGGTATATATTGTGCGTTCGTTGTATATGGTTTTGTTGCCGTTCCCGGCAGAAGTTCTCCGCGAGAGAGAGAGAGAGACGCGACAAACGTCGCCGGGCGGAATTCTAAAGTTCGGTAAACATTCCGCCGCGCGCGAATGGAAAAGTCACCGCTCTCGGTGCGGAATTCTCTCTCTCCTGCCGACTTCATTTCCATGCGTAATACGAAAAAAAAGGGCAGCCGCGCGCGGAGCTGCTGCTGCCCCGGCTGAATAATAAATCTCTCAATTTCAATATTTTTCCTCCCGACTCCCGGCGGCATTAGCGCCTTTAACCGTCGCGCGGCGCGCACGTGACCTTAATCGAAGTGTAAATATTGAAACGTCGAGCGAGCTGCATGTGTGCGGCGAGAGAGAGAGAGAGAGCCGTAGGCGGCTCGCAAGTGCCCCCCGGAGTAACGAGTCTCTGCAGCCCGCGCGCGGTGTGTAAAGGAGCCGCGACGTGCAGCAATGCAGTTCGCCGAGGCTCGATTCGATTGCCCGCGTCGCCTTTTCCAAAGCCACACCGAATGTACGCTGATTTCGTTTTCATCTGCGGCTTGGCCGCTTGAAGCTCTTTTTTTTTTGCCGTCCTGGATATACACCCGCTGATTCACCACGACGACCTTTTCGGGAAACGAGGAGAATTATTGATTTACTCGTTTGGTTTACCTTTTTTATTCGCATAATTTCATTCGTCAAAACGAATTTGAAATTTAACGAAACCCGACCGCGCAGAAAATTACCACGCGCAACTCGACACCGTTGTACGCGGCTGAAAGAAAACGTCGAGGTAACTTCGGAGAACTCGAAACTTTCCATTAAAACAATTTTTTCCCCGATCCTCCCGTACTTACGCGGCGTCCGCTTAATGAGAGCGACGACGGAGTTACGCAGAGCGACTAGATGAAAGGACTCGCCTCGCTCGTATAACCCAGATTCGCGCGCACATCCGCCAAGGACGAGGCACTCTCTCTCTCTCTCCGCCTCTCCTTCGCGCATCCGTATATATATATTTTCAATACAAGCCTCTAAATCGCTCGCCGGCTGAAAACTTTCTTTGATCCGAGTCGTCGCGTTGCGCAATCCAAACTCCCCGCAGCCTTCGCTCGTATCGGGTTTAATTGCGGCGCGCGGGAAAGAACGGCTCTCGCGTAGGAAGGCCGGCCCGCGCGTTCTGATATTACCGATGGCACCCGATGACTCGGGCCTTTTCAGTATAACGAGCTCGGTTCGCAGCCGATTTTTCGGAGACAAAGGCGTAAATTTAGACACTCGTTACGTGTCTACCCTCCTCCTGCTTTTGCTCCTATCGAGAGAAAGCACGTTATTATCAAGTAAAGTTATTTAAAGGACAAGGAGGAAAGTTTTTCCAACCTCGAGCAATGGAAGCTCTATTATTCCGAGGAAGATACACAATCGTAAAGCTCTCTCTCTCTCTCCTGTCTTCCCGAAATACATATATGTAGCGCCGTCAAAAGACAAGCAGCGGCGCGTGCAGAGAAGAGTGAAAAATCCCTTGACGGCGCTTCGACGCCCCCGCAGCAAAAACAGCCGAAAATCGGCCGATATATACGTGTATCTGTTATTCCTGCACCGCGGCGTCCAAAAGTAGAAGAGGAGAGAGAGAGAGCGCAACCCTTCGCAGCTGCGAGGGCGCAACGACTTCTCCGGAAGTCTCTCTCTCTCTCACTCGCGAGAGAGCTTAAATTTATCCGGGATATCTTTGGAGCGCCGCGCGAGTCGAGTAGATATCATCGCGAGAGAGAGAGGGAGGAGAGGCAATGAGGCGGGACTCGAGCTTTTTGCCTCGGTGCGCGTGACGCAAGTATTTTTAAAGATGATGATGATGAGGTGCCTTGGCAGTGACTCCTTCGATGCTTATTGACGATCGTTTTTTTTTTTGTTTTTTTTTTCCCCGGCGGCCTTTGTGGTGGTAATGGCTCGGATTATTACGCTTCGCAGACGCCGAGATTCGCTCGAGGCTCCGAGCAATTAAATGTTTAGCAGACTGCCTCGGAGCCGAAGCTATCATTTTTTTCTTATTCCGCCTTAGCCGACTATTACTTTTCGTTCGAGCAACAGCGGAGTATCGATACTTCATTCATTTCCCAAGGAAACAACTATTCCGAATAATACGGATTTGTTTAAACACAGATCTCCGTTCGAGTGCCTTAAACCCTAATCTCCCAACCGGCGGCGGCAACGCAAATCCGTTAACGATCGAGCGATCGAGCCGCGAGGCGCGCAGCAACCGGCGTTAATCCAAATGGACAAGACGTAAGTCGATTACACGTCGTCGCGGGAATTACCGCGCGGCCGGGGCCGAGTTTCGGCCCGCGCCGGCCGATTAACCCCCTCTAATGAACGCCCGGCGCGATTTATGCGCCCGAAGAAAGCCAGGAGACCCCCGGGAACTCGCCTCCGAGTGTAATATTTGTTTTTGCGCTCGGCGCGTGCTGCAGCAGTAAACAGGAGGGTGGGAGCGACTCATTGGAGGGAGCAATATTTGTAGGAGATAAATTTCTGCTTTTTCGGGAGGGAACGTAGCTCTTTTGGGTGCGTTGCCGCGTTGTTTGGGCGCAAGGCAGCCTTGAGAAACGCCAAGTAGGTTCGTACAAAAATCGAGGTCAAACCCCGCGAGATAAATGTCGATCGAAGTGAAAAAAACGGCGGCTGCGCGTCTTCGGATGCACACAGAGACGTAAAAAGGCCTAAAACGACACGAGCCTCCAAATGACCCGCATAAAAGCTGCACTTGAGTCGGGAAAAGGGACAGGCCGCCATAAACTGCAGGCAGAAGCTCTAAAAAGCCCCCGACGACGGAGCTGCCCGGATTCTCCTTCAAAGCATGGCAGCGGAAGGGAAACGCTTTGAATTCGAAATTGGCTCCCCGGCGATCGGAGAGACAGTCGCGCGCGGCGGCGGCTGTTTTATTGTTGCGTGCGTATATTTGTAGGTCGCGCTCCGCGTTAATTGCCGGCAGCGGCAGCAGCGAAAGCCAGCCTCTCGTGTATATATATAAAGAAAAGGAAAGAAAAAAAGAAGAGGGGCAGAGAAGCACGGCGGCAGGCGGGAAGAAAGAAGGAAGCGAACGAGCGAGCGGAGATAAGCCGGCTGCCCCTTTTTGCCTCTATGGGCGGCTTTCACGCGTTCTCTAAACGTCGCCGAGTGAAATTTTCCAGCGCGCCGAGAGCAAGAGTGCACGAGTCTCTCTGTATAAGAGCTGCCTCCGTTCCTTGGTCGATCTTTGCTTTTCGCGGTAGGAAGTGTATCTGGGTTACTCGCGATAAACTTCGATTTTTATCTCCCGGCTCTACTATATATTTCTTTGCGACGATCGCAATTCGATTCAATCTAATTTTCCGAGTTTTCGAGCGACGTCGCTTACTTTTGTAGGACACCGCGAGAGCGGAGAGTAATGCACAATAAACCGAACGCTAAAAAGCTCGTTCCCGGCGTCCGCCAACGTCCCGAAGAACGTTATTTTTGCCGTCGTCGGCGTCGCGAGAGAAAGTTTTTTTTTTTATACGCGCTCGTGATTTTTCCCCGGGGTTTTTCGCGCGGGGAGGGGGAAAAGTTGCGGGCAACTTCGGCGGCTTAAAAAGGGGGGAAGTCGTTAAATTTTTCAACGATTTCTTGCCGCGCGTATATTACGAGTTGATCGCAACAATGGCGGAGGAAATACTTTACGGCCTCGAGCGCGACGGGTTTTATTATTTTTGCGCCGGCAATTTCGAGTCTGCCTCTCTCGGCCCCTCCTCGTTTTCGGAAAGCGAAAGTCGGGGCTGTAAAAAGTCGACGCTCATACCTTACTGCGAATAATAAAGCGAATATTTATATATATACGCGTCGCGTAACAAAGTTATACATTGCGATCGCTCCCCCGGCTCCGCGATGTATCGAGAGCAATTAATTACTCCGTCGGCGATTATTGCCGGGCGTCGATTCTCATTAGAGATAATTCGCCCGTGACGGAAAATAATAACACGCGTCGCGCGCGCGCGGGAGCAATGCACACTCGCAATTAAAGTCTCTCCCCCCCCGGCGAACGTTCTCGCCGAGAGAGAGACCGCGCCGTCGAAATTGAATCGCTCGTTATGTATACGCGAGATCGAGAGAAACAGAGAAAAGATCCCCCTCCCCCCTCCCTCGCTCCTCGAGCCGCGCGCCACCCTCATTAACCATCGCTGAACGAGCGCCGCGGAAAAATCGACGTCCCCGCGAGCGACGCGACTCGCGAATTTCGAATGCAGACGCGGGGGATTTTAATTGCGGCCTGAAAAGGAGAGGGAGAGAGGCTGGGATTGCCATTTTTGGGGGGGGG
>UCOM01000970.1:0-54466 GCA_900474385.1 Ormyrus pomaceus
GGGGACCCCCTCCTCCTCCCCCCCCCCCTCACCCTGTCTTTTAATGGGGCATATCTCGCGAGATGGAGGAAAAACCGGGGGAGCGTAATTGAAGAAAGAAAAGTAATATCTTCGAGGATCGTAAATGCCGGTCGGACGACGATAAGAAAAAGGGGGAAAAGGTTATATCGACAGTTCGTCATAGTTATGGATACAGATGGAACGAGATAAAATTTGTAATTTTATTGAAAATAAAGAGAAGCTGCCTTTTAGAGGCTGTTAGAGTTTAAGTAGTTTAGTTGATTCTTTGAGCTTTTTAATCAGATCAAATGCGGATTAACGAGTTTTAGATCGTTTCCGTTACTAATAAGGGTGCTAACGTTAAAAATTTATTGTGTAATTGATATTATAGTGTTTATTTTATATTGTAGTTTTGCATGGCTTTTTGCGATTCGTCAAAACTAGGAAGCTTTAACGTTTAGATTATGATATCATTTACGATTTAAGTTTTATTTCGTACCGTAAAGGTTTATAGCAAATTAATTAAAACGAATAAATGTTTATAAAATATGAATCTCTATTAAATTAAACTGTTCGATCATTTATTTTAGGCAATACTTCATTAAAAACTTCAAATTCTTTCAAGTTTTATTTTCAAAGCATTTTCAATTCACTTTACTTTTTCAAGAAAATATAAATCTAGTTCAATTTCCGTTTTTCAAAGTAGCTTTATTAGCAATAGGCAATATAATTTAATTTACTTATCGTGGCATTATGCTAAGTGCAAAATGCAATACGAAAATACAAGAGCCCAGATGAAATAATGAATTTTAAAGACCAAACATAAAGTATAAGCGCAGACAAAGAGAAAAGAAAAACGGGTTAGTGGAGAAGGCAGGGGACTAAGTCAGCGTTCGAGCTTTTTCCTCGTCCGGGTGTTAATCGGGTCGCGGCGCACCGGACACTATTAAAGACTAGACAAAGAAAATAAACCTCGTAAATTGAAAGCAAATCATGAGCGCAGCGCGAAGGAGTTTAAGCGAGGGGAAAAGGAAGCTCTCAAACCGAGTCTCGAGAAGGATACACAGGAGCTTCCGGTGTGTCTCCTTGTACGTGTGAACGCAAGGGGAGGCGGGAGTTAAAGGGGGCTTTTATTTCGCTAAATCGATTTCTCCCGACGATTCGCCCTGTTTCTCCTTGCGCTCTTAAACGGGCGACAGTGACAATCATTGACTTCGCTCGAGCAAAAACACTAAAATGCGCCTTACCGTAATGATTATACGTTTGCTTCCAGTACGACATTTCAATTTGCAGTAAATTATAAAATTAAATCCAAAGTACTTGGTTGGTAAAAAAAATAAACTCCACATTGCGCGATAAATACTTTTTGAAAGCAGCAAAAAATTACGCTCACGATGAAAACAATGACCCCAAAGTAAGCAGACGCCGAAAGTCTGGCGCTCTCATTAACCAGCTCCTAATTAATGCGCCAGCTGATAAGGTACCCCCGCCGAAACAAAAGTATAAAGTCTTCTAAAGAAAAAAAAAAAAAAAAAAACAATCGGAGTAAGGATATACACAGAAAGCCTTCGCTGCTCGCGAGGAGGATTTTAAACCGCCGTCGGCGGCTACTCGCTCGTTTGCACAAGTCGGGAAGAAAAGCGCCCTCGAGAGTTTTCGTCGCGAGAACCGCGCGCGCGCGCGCGCGACTCGACTCTTGATTTGTTTACTCTGCGTTTTCAGACGAACGCGGGGAAAAACGCTCCGGTTGTGTCTGCGTCCCTCCTCCTCCGGCGTACAGCGCCGTCAAAGCGAAAGGCTGCGCCGCAGCCCCCTACGAGCGGTTAATGAATCGCTCCTCTTTCTTTCGTATATCCACGCGTAAATAGACGCCGGGAAAGGAAAGACGGGGAAAAGGATTGTACTTGACCCCCTCGGCGCTCCACGGGCTTAGGTAAACGTTGACGCTGTACCGGAGAAGGGCTTTTCATTTGCGAATTTGCGCGAATCATTGTAATTAGAGGGTATTGAGGGTTTGCTAGGTTTATGAAGAAAAGATTATTAGGTATTGTTAAATGTATATTTGGCAATTTTGGTCTGCATTCGGAATTTTGATTCAGATATTTGTATATCAACAAAGCCTAAAACAACGCTTGATTTTACTGCAGTCATCAGAAACAAACTCATTTCACTGGACGTATTAACTGAAAACCGCAGATGTATCACTTAATAAACAAAAGCTCACGTTACCCCAGGAGCATTTTCAGCAGTACAAAGAGCCTTAAACGCGCGGCGACCAAAAAACTTTCTCCCCGCGAACTTTGCCGAGGCTTGCAATCATTTTTCTTTGAGAATTTAATAAAAGGTCCAAGCGACGCGTTCGCCCGCGAGATAATACACTTCTTTCTCGCCGCAAAAAAAAAAAAAAAAGGCACACCGACGGCCAACCGGCAATTTTCCCGGTCGTACTCGAGGTCCGCGGTAGCTTCGCGAATGTATATTCGTTTCAAGAGTTGCCCCGCGCGGCTTTCTCCGTCGGCTTCTTCTCGCGGCTCTCCGGCGAGAAGAATTGCCTCCTCTTGCGAAACGCGTCAACGTGGGACGGGAGGACGGGCCCGAGCTTGCGCAAGGAGAAGAAACTTTGAGATTGTGGGGAAATAAAAAATGGTGCTGCGTTTTCAAGAGGCTTGGGATTCAGTTGGTGAGCTGTGCGTGAGCTAACTAACTCGCGACGTTTTCTGTCAATTATCAACTTTAAATTTATGGTGGTTACAAATTTTTGGATGTAACATTATTTTATGTTCATTTTATTGCAATTTTACAACGCAAGAATCGAACGAGAATCGAACGAGTTTAAAATTATGTTTCAAGATAATTGGCAGCTTTTCGGGAAAAAAAATTGAACAGAATCGAGAAACGAGAAAAAGGGCTCGTAAAAATTGATTTTTCTGACTGGATAACTTGTTACAGAATAAGTTTAAAAGAATCTGTAAAGAAGTTCATAAAAAGCGGAAGACCGAAGGAAAGGAGTAGCGAATCTCGAAACTGAACGACGAGTTGGCTGAAATAATATATAAAGAGCAGCAATAATTAAAGGGTCGCGGTAACGCGTTTCGTTTTCTTTCCTTTTTGGCTTCTGTATAGGTATTCTTTCTTCCCCTTTTTGTCATTGCTTTCTTCGATGCAAATAGCTTTATCGTTATCTCGTTCATCTTTTTGTTTTAGTGTCTTCGAAAGGGAAAAAAAGAGTCGCGAAATCGTCCCTTATCCTATCAGTCGCTTGTAATTGTTAATCCCTCTATCAATAAGTTTTTGCTTATAGACTGCGCCTTTACTTTAAAGTAATCATCGGGTACACTACTTTAGAGATTGCATTTTCTTTTTTCAATGGAAAAGTTACTTTGTTGAAAGCTGGTTGCAATATGGCGAAAAGCTTTTATAGGAATTTAATAATTAGCAACAAATTTTTGTAGAAGCAAATTTTAAAAGTTACTCTAATAAAATATTACTAGCTTTTTAATCGTACTAATTGATATAAAAATTTTATGCAAAAGGAAAATATTTGTTTAAATAATTAAATTTATAGTGCTTTATAAAAAAAATACTAGACATAATTTTTTTATCCCAAAAATAATAACAATGCACTTTGTAAATTAGTCAGCAAATTAATTAAATCACGAGCAAGAATTTTCGTGAGAAGCAATCTGTCTTTTCTACGAATATTTGCTGCTTGGCTGTTCTCGAGTGATTTATTCAGAATTACCGTCAATTGAATAAAATGGTACTCGTACCAAACGAATCACGCAATTATAAATGCAACGAGTAAAAAAATAATTGTTTTCCGAGAACAATCGAACGCAATTTGTAATTAGAACGAGACAGAACAATACTTCTCCCTTTCTCAGCACCTGCATGCTTAGACTATAATATTTACTCTTTAAAAAACAGAGTCAGCATTCCCTTAAAAATTATTAAAATTTCATTATTTCAAAAAGCAAGGACTCATCTTGCTTTAAAAAAATGAAAGCAATAACCATCGCTCGCGACTGCGGGGCAGAGAAAAACCTAAGCTCGAGCTAAATAATCCACTTACAAGCGCGGCGTCGCCCATAAAACCGGGAGCGAAATTGATGCTCGGCGTCCATTGAACGATCTCTCCGCCCAGCGAGAAGTAAGTCCGCATTATACCGGCCGCCGCGCGTCGACTCGTTCGAAATTCGCGTGCGCGAAATTTCAATAATAAAACAATAATCGATATCTCGAGGCGCGCGCGGAGAGGCGACGTCCCCCGGGAGACGCTGGCGACGCAGCCTTCGGATCAATTCAGCGCGGAACTCGATTTCGAGCGTTCGCCTCCCTCTCCCTCTCGCTCCGCTACTTTCTTGCGCCGGTCGGCCGGTTTATTCCCACGATCGCCGTCGGCGGCACACGCGACGAGGCTGAACTGTATATATATATATATACACGCAGAGAAACAGACAAAGCCCGACGAAATCTCCGGAGCAGAGATTTGCTTTAGAATTTTTTTACGGGGGAAATGGACTTTATCAGTCCCCGGCTTGTTTGATAATGCCCAAAGTGAAAGGCTGCACTGTTAGCTTATCAATTAAGAGTTGAGGTTGAAAAATTAACTCATTTACCGGCTGCGGCTGCTGTAATCGTTGGGGGAATAAAAAGCGTGGGTAGAGATGCGCAAGAAGCGCCGGTTTATTCAGTAAACTAGCACTTATTCATCCGTCGTTTTTGTCGCGGCCGCATTTTCAAGCCGTAATGACTAAATTATTGCAAATAATTTCCTAGTCACGAGCAATTCATCTTGGGAGGGATCGCCCTTACAAATGGCCAGTCCGCCTAATCCTTTATTTTCGATACACTAACGAAGGGGGTAATCATTACGAATGGACGGTGTAATCATTTTTCAAGTAGCTGCTACCGCCCGAGCGGTAATTACTTATGTACAAAAGTAGTTTCTTAGCGCAACAAGTCTACGGGGAAAATTGCATGAAATTAGTTGACACCACAACTGCAAGTAATTCAATTTTAATGTCCAATTATCGAGGGAGTAATTTAAAATTTTAATTTACTCGCCCCGTGGCATAAATTAATATCTCTTCGTTTCGTAGCGCCAAGTATCGGTCATAAAAAATTTTTCAATATCGAAATTTGAATAACGCGATAAGTAGCCTGCGTTCGCCTTCTATTTTGCGAACCTCGATTTATGAATATTGACAATTAATTTCTTGGACCCCAAACCCAAATCGACACTTAACCGTCATCGGCACCGCCGACGCTTCGTTTCCATAATAAATAAAGCCGCGCGCCAATCACTTTCCCCCGATAGCAGCAATTTCCCCCTCCCCGATAAGGGAGGAAACTCTCATTAGACCGCGGAGCGCGCGTACACCAGTCTCGATATACTATACACCGGCGCAAAAAGCGGCATTTGCACTCGCGCAAAAATTCGGAGACGCGCGCTAATATCGGCCGCGTAAAAAAGGAGAGAGAAAGAGAGAGAGAGAGAGAGAGCCGAGAATAGCTGCGCGTGAGCCCGCGGAAAGCAGGTTTCACACACAAAGGAGCTGCGGAGCCACAGCCGCAGCTCCCCCCGCCCCTCCCCTCCCCGGCACACCGAGTCTTTTGATATCATGCACTTATGCGTGCGCGGAGCCTTTACTCACACACGAGACTGATTCATATTCGTCCGCGGGGCTACGGCGCGCGAGAGTCGTCCCTTTCTCCTCGTGGCTGGCTGCTGCCGCGCCGGGAGCAGGGCACGAAAATTCTTTCTCTTTGCGTATAAATGCGAGATATAAGACGCGCTGAGAAGAAATCGTTTCTCATGAAGCGGGGCCGGTTATTACTTCGAGGGAGTTTGATAGATTTTTTTTCTTCGAGGACGGGGGGAAATTATGCGCCGTTTACGACAGTTTTTCCGCGGTCATTAAGTTTCACTTTGCGAATTACACTGATCGTCGCAAATCGGTTTTGCACACACATTGTTGGTCGATTTTCAAGAGAGAAACGCAGGAGTCCATCGTCACGGAATGATATACTCGGTTCGAATTCAATTTTGAAGTACTTCGGTGAATAGAAGAGTGGACTTAATTTGAAAAGTTGAAATATCCCTTTTAATCGCGGAACCTTTCGACAAAAACAATTCCGCGCGCAAGGGAAATTTCTCGTTACAATTACATCAAGCATCGAAACTCGCTCGGCGCAATTTCAAAAAGCTCTCGCTCTCGAAAAAGTTCGCGCGCGATATTCCCCCCCTTCCCCAGCGGCGTGCACCGGGCCGCGCAACAAAAGAAAGAGAGCCGCGCGTTTCGAAAAAGTCCGCGAAACAGCGCGTCGATCGACCCAATTCGCCGTGGAACAATGCTCGGTGGAAAAAAAAAAGTCCTCGTCGAAATATAAACTTGTGCATTTCACTGTACCCGGGCGTACAGGTGCGACACTCGGCGCGGCGTAGCCTCCGGTATAAAAACCCGCACTCGCATCGGTGGATCGGCATCGGCGGCCAGAACCTGCCGCGCGTGTATGTATGTATAGAGGGGTAAGGAGAGAGAGAACGAGAGAGAGAGAGAGAGAGAGAGAGAGAGGCAGTCGGTCCACGCGTGGCTTCGCCGTCGTTTCCTGGCCTGATTGGACGTTGGCTCGTGGCCGGCGCTCGCCATTCACCGGAAACCCAACAGCTCTTTCGTTTTATGCATCCTTTTTCCCTCCGACTTCTCTCTTTCTCTCCTGCGGCGCGCTGTACATATATACGCGCGGGCACCTTCCTTCTTATCTGCTCCCTCTTGCGTCCGCTTATATATAGCGAAAGGACTCGTGGCTTCTGCCCCCACTCTTCTCTCTCCTCCTCCTCCTCCTCCTCCTCGTCTTCGCGCGCTCTAATACACCTTTTGCCGAGGTTCTCTTGCCCTCTATCTCCATCTCTCTTTGGCCGGCACTTTCGCCTCTTTTTGCTCGTCTCGCCCTTGGCGGCTGCCGCCGCTGCTGCTGCTCGTTCTCGAGGAGAGATAACCTGCTCTCTTTCTATCTGCTGCTGCTCCGAGGGGGCTTAGGTGGGGTAATATACCGGATGTATTATACACGACGATCTACATGTAAATTATTGAATTTTACAGCGGCCGAAGGAGGATCGAGGAGGGAAGAGTTAGCGGGACAAGAGGATAGTTTGTTGGCGCAAGGAGCGGATTTAAAGCTCGCGAGGCTGCTCCCCTTTTTTTGGATCGCTTGGAGTACACTTTTGTACATAATATCTGCTTTTGGTCACATGAAGCACTGGTTTTTATTTTAAATAAGCAAGTTAATTATTAAGATTGTTTTATTAGTCCTTTAATATAAATATTTTTGCGTCAGTAAAGGATAAACAAAGTACTTACAAAATATTTACTGAGCGGTCTAATTAATCTTTGAATTCATTATTTCACGTCTAGAAAAAGATAGTGCCGTTTTGAAAAGTGCACGATAATTAAAAACTCGCTGAATTACTTTTGCCTCTTCCAGTTTTCTTTTAAGGAGTGTAAAATTCCCACCCAATAATCATGAATTAAAGCGTTTTGCGATCCCTTCGCCACTTTGACACCGGAGCAATCATTACTCTAAAAATACCCGCAAAGGACAAGCGCGTGCATTAAAAAAAAAAAAAGAAAAATAAATACAATGCCTAGCATTACCGGATAATCTGCGTGCTCATGTATGTTACTATGTTTCCTACAATTACGGTAGAAAATGTCCCAGACAGCCGATACTCCTCTCCACCTCCGCGACTCTCATCGGCGCACGCACACACTCCTCCTCTTTTTGCGCTCTCCTCGGGCTGCCGCTTCAAGAGAACCTGTCGGACCTGTTTCAAGAGCTGCGATCGACCTCTCTCTCTCTCTCTTTCTCTTTCTCTCTCCTCTCGCAGGAAGCAAAAGAAAGACTCGGACGGGCGCAGAAACTACCTGTGCCCCGACTAAGCTCGCGTCCCCGGAGTGAGAAAGAAGCGGCGGAGCCGCGAGATCGTAATGGGCAAGGAGCTCTGACGGGCATCAAAACCTAGTTTCAACGGTAGCCTGTCTCTCTCTCTCTCTCTCTCTTCTCTCTCTTCCTCTCGCGGCAACGTCGCAAAACTTCATCCCAACCAGTTCCTCCGGAGCCGAGGCGCGGTGATTATTCCTCGCGACGCGAGGAGCAGCTCCACCTCGGCATCGCGGGGAGTAATTCTAACCATCCTTACGCCGTAATTTACAGTTACACACCGGGGCTGAGAGAGCGCGAGGCGAGGCAAGTGCTGTTTAAGCAGGGGGGGGGGGGGGCCGTCGTTGATTCTGCAGACTCGCCGAGGAAAAATAGAGATCGATACGCGCTGCCCGCTCGCGGAGAGGGTTGGATGTAAACACTGGATATTGAGAGATTAGTGAAATTAACTCCCGACAGGCTGGTCCTATAAATCTGGATGACGCCTGGAATCATGCGTTTCGCGGTTACTAAGTATTGCTGCATGCAAAGCAGGTGGCTTTTGCGTTTACCTAAGAAAGGACGTCGCGGCTGGACAGTGGAATACGTGAATTAGCGAACAAATTTTTAATATATTTACATTTTTACTGTTTAATTATTTTCAGAAACAAGAATTACATTAGGCAAATAAACAGTGGCAACATTTTATGTATTGGTTAGATTACCACAAGTATTATCTAAATCGGTTGCAGTGCCGTTTATTAATATTAATATCCACGTTGATCCTCTACAAATATTATCCGAATCAACATTTAATTAGGCAAATAAACAGTAGCAAAAATTTATTTGTTGGTTAAATTAATTAATGCAAGTATTAATAAATCGGTAGCGACATCGGTTATCTATGAGTATTAATATCCACATTGATCCTACAAATATTATTCGAATCAATATCCGCCGATGTCAATATACGACAGCGTTTCATTTAAAGATAAAATACAATTTTTGATATATTACACATCGAAAAATCAAACATCACCTCGAGTTGCCGACAGATCATAAACGAAAATGAAATCTTCCAGAAGCAGATAGCCTAAACTCAGCAAAGGTCGCCGCTGACAAGACTAAACGAGCGTCAATTGATACGAAATTAAATGGCCACAATTATTGACGGCTATAAATCCCGAGACGACATTGCGCCGCTGCATCGAAATTCCATCGAAATTGAATGGCACACCGCGCGCCCAGCGCTAAACGACGCAGCTCTGCCACCTCGTCCCCGTGTACCAGGCAGCAAATAAGTAAAGCCACTCGCCGACTGCTTATAAATCTGCTCGGCGCCTAACACCGTCCGCCTTCATAAAAATGAATAAGCGCGGGAGCGAAAAAGCCCTCGAAAAGCGCGTGAAATACGAGATCCCGGCTCGTAAACACATCGTGCAGCGTAATTATGACGCTCTCGCGCGGTCCTTGAATCCGCGGAGGGGGGCGCGATATCCTTTCGAGGCGCGTGGCGAATATTTTCCGTTCCTCGCTCTCTCTCTCGGATGCCCGAGCCTCCGCGCAATAAAATCGCAGAGCGAGAGAGAGAGAGAGGGAGAGAGCAGCGCTCTCCTCGCGCGTAATCGCTCCGAGCCTGCGGTTGACCTTCATTCGGAGCGAGCGGCCGGGAGCTTCTTTTTTCCTCGGCGCGCTCCTGCGCCGAGAGAGGATGAGATATTAAAAATTCAAGCTCGTCTCGTAGCGGATGTTGCGCGTAAGCGGTTAGCGCGCTCTGCACTCCCTGGATTTATGGGAGCGCCGAGTTCGAGCCGCGTTTGCATTGGAGATTTCGCTCGATTTGATCGTTCGCTCGATGGAGAGTTGTGTTTCTTTACTACTAGATCACGCGTTGCTTATTGTTTCTTCAGTTTTTAAACGTCATTACCCTTTTTGCCTTCGAAGGCTGAAATAATTAATTCTACAATAATTGTATAAATTATTTGTTAAAACCTGCTTAAATTATCATGGACATCGAGCGAAAAATGAAAAGTTAATGAATCGGCGAGCGGCTCGGCTCGTCCTCGCTCAATCAACTCGCTCGACGCAGTTTGAAATGTTCTCGGTAAACCGGGCAACCTCAAATCGCATTAAAAATCCTCTCTCCTCAGCTGGACGTGCGCGCAGCCCGGGACACATCCCCCCATTGTTGCTTGTCGCTCGCAGGAATCGAGCCGCTTATATAGCCGATGGCACGCGTTGCGCCGCACGCTGCCCCCGAGTCGCGACTGGCCAGGTTCTAAAACGTACTCTCTTGGCCGGCCGGGCGGCCGCTCGAAATTGTTCCGCTCTCTCGCTCTCCCTCTCTCTCTCTCTCTCTCTGTCTCGCGAACCTGCACCGCAGCGAGAATGGAATCCAATCTATCCGACCAATACGATCCAGTGGGCGTGATAATTAATCACGGCGCTAAAAGCGACGCCGGTCGAGAATCGATTTTCACTCGGTTGAGGGGGGAGGGGGAGGGGGGGGGATGTATGCGCCAACGCGCCGGGATTCC
This sequence comes from Ormyrus pomaceus, assembly GCA_900474385.1. Lineage (NCBI taxonomy): Eukaryota > Metazoa > Arthropoda > Insecta > Hymenoptera > Ormyridae > Ormyrus > Ormyrus pomaceus. Next base: position 10,461 of record UCOM01000970.1, read on the forward strand.
CTCGGCTCTTCTCAACCGCTTCGATTGATAAGAGATCCATTATCAATCATGTATGACTCGCCGCGCTCCCGGCAGTTTATTCTCCTCCGGTCGCTCCGATGAACTCTCTCGGATGGGATGTTCGTTCGATTTCGACGATTTTTGAAAGGCTTTATCATCTCCGGAGGTAATACGGGAGCTTCGTCGGAGCGCGTTTATTATGGAAGCTGTGTAATTGTGCTATAGTAATGTGTGCCTGCTGCGGGTGTAATCCTGAATGCAAGAACAGCGAGGTGTGCAGCCTTAGTGGTTCCATTGTGGAGAACGATTGAAGCCGCGTGGTAAAATTGAATTTCAAGATTATCAATACTGACTTAGTGTTATAATTCAGATATTTAGAAGCACAGTCGCAGAAATTAAGGCATTATAGAATACTTGACTGTTAATGAAAAAAGATTTCATTTAAATAAATAATAAATACAAATCAATTCTTTTCTTATTATTTATCATTATTAAATATTCAAGAAGAATTTAAAATGGCTTATAAGCGGTTGACATTTAAATATTTCACTCGATAATACGGGATCTTAACCGCACTCGGGAGAAATAGATTTTTTCCACCGATAATCGTTTAAAAATAAATACGGCAACCGCAGAATTCCTCGCTAATTTCCGATTTCATTCGGAAATAATTCAGCCACTTTCTCTCCCTCTCCGGGGCTCAGCCACTCGTTCGCGCCGTGGATAAACCGCGATAATTCGTTGCGTCTCCAGTCCTGAAACTTCAACGTACTCCCATTTTCCGTTTCTCCCGTGACTACTCTTTCGCAGACTGTGTATACGTCAGAGGGGTGGAAAAAAAGAAGGGGATCGCGAAATGATGATACACCTCATCGTCGGCTAATTATCCGCTTGTCATTCCCCGATCGACTAATTATTTTTCCGCACGGAAATACACGATAAATTCAAGCGGCCGAAATTGCATTTGGGGTCGCATGCGAGAGCGGAGAGGCTCTCCCTCTCGCGCGTGAGCGAAACAAGGAAAAAATTATAGGCGAGAGCGGGAACGAGGTGGAGAAGAAAAAAAACGTATAATAGCCAAGCGAGGAGGAGGAAACCCCCCGGTCCAGAGGAAATTAAGCCGCCTAATGAGAGTCGGAGGAGGAACTAACGGTGGTGAGGCGCGGAAAAAAAAGAGGGCCTCGATGTATATACTTTCACGCGCGCCGTATTGTATTCCGGGCAGGTGGATGCTCCTCTCAAGCCTTTCTGCCCGCATTCATCTTCTTCTTCTTTTTTTCTCTGCTTTTTATTGCAAGTGTGGAACTATTATGGCCTTTACCGCTTGATTCTGATCTTCGTTAGTGCATTTAGATCGTTAAGAACTAGGAAGTAGCGATCTGTATCATTATTTTAGATTTTGAGATACAATAAGACTAATAATTTCAATGCACATCGCACTGAACGTTTTATAAAACGTTGTAAATAATAAAGGTTGATTGAAAGTGAATATAAAAAAAAAGTATTAAAACTGTTAAAATTATCGGCTTTAACACTGCAACGCAACACTCTTTAATTTACGGCTATCCGAGTCACTTAACACTTTCCGACGCAGAGCTTCAATATCTATCGCCAGCAAGAATCAATATTCTCAATTCAAGGTACAAAACATAACCTGCGCGTCCTAAAACAATATCCTGCCTCCTCCCTTTCCGCAATCGTCCCGATTCCCCCCCAGCCCCGACATCGGCGGCCTTCGCGCAACTCAGCGTCGCTTCGATCCGCCGGGATATAACGGGTTATTTTATGGAATTATGGCCGCCTCGGCCGAAAGACAGAGCAGCGCGGGCAGAAGAAGAGAGAGGAGCCTGTGCCGGGGCAACAGGTGGAGCTCGCGCGCGCGGTTTCTGCTGCCCGCCGCGCCCTGATCAATACTTAATTACGCGGCCGGCTGCAGCGCTACGGCCGTGCAACAATGCGCCGCGGCGGCCGAGGATAAATCTTTTTCCTTTCGATCGGTAAGCCCGGATCCACCTGATTCGGCGAGAGGGCTAAGGGGATTAGCGAAATTGCGTGCCGAAGTAATATGAGGAAGGCACTGCGGCGCTTTACCGTGGCTGTTAAATTTAAAGAGGACAAGTTGCTTTGCGAGAACGGTTCTTTCGGGCGAACTTTGATTCCGACCAATATACGGTTCGCGAGGCGGAGTTTAGGGTTGTACAATGCTTGTAACAGTGTAAATTTGAGTAATTGGTTGGAATTTCTAACGAGAGATCTTGAAAAATGACGTGAATATTTGAGCGAATTCAATTAAAGAATGAGGAACAATGCAGAACTGCCATTTTTTTATTTTGAATTATGAATGTTTCAAGCTTTTGACAATAAATTTAGTTTTTTATTTAACTCATATTAATAAATCGTATTACAACTATTGGTTTTGAAATGAAAATAAATATTTTAATCGTTTTGAATTGGAAATTTCTCTTTAGTTTAAAAAGAGTACCATAAATGAAATACTGAATGAAATACTCTATAATAATCTTTTTTTTTTTATTTATTAAGCTTTTCAACTTTACAAAAAGTTATTAGTTGCCTATATTTTGTATAATAATAATCTTCTGTATAGCTTTTCTAAATATAAAATAATTACAGCGTGGATCACTTTTGAAAAGTAATAAATTGAAATTTTATGCCTTAATTAATAACTTTTTTTGTACGAGCAGAATATTGTAACTTGTGAAAGCTTATTTCTGTTTTGAAATTTACGCAAAAAGCTATTAGTAACTTGGACTTGGACACAAAAGTTCAACTTGTTGCACGCAGATAGGCATTCATAAAACGTACCCGCCAAATTCATTTGGCTGCCTTCTGTACGTACATTCACTCATGCAACATGGAGGTCATTGATTTATCGATTCCGGACGAAGTTATTGCCAGTTTTTTATGTTGCTACTCATGTTTACATCAAATTATTTATCCAAGAATCAGGGTTCGCTCTTGTTTATCTTGTGCCTTTTGTTATTTTGTGCTCCACGTAAGCGTTTAATTAAACATTTCGGTTTATATACTCACTTTACCACAACGCTAGAAAATCCTACTACAAAACTTGAAAGGGCAACAAATGGACTCATTGAGTTTCGCGTTAAAAATCGCCGTTTCGAAAACGTTTAAGCTACTATTTTCTTTGTGTCAGGAGCAGGAAACTATTTAGCTCCCGCCCATTTCGGCCAAATTAATGCGCGAACGAGTACAGTGCAGTAATTGTTGGATAATGGTAACGTAATGAGAGTATTGAATTGTTATCGAAGCTCAGCGGGCGCTGATTAATTATAGAATAACGTCCAATACTGCAGCTTAGCAAAATAATTCTCTTCGCTCGGAAACAATAAAGCGGCCGCGGCCGTATTAATTAATCGATAGCTGCGAACCTCAAATTAGATTCACCGCTGGCGGAGCAAAAACCCACACCTACCAACTTATCGCAACAGAAAAGAAAATAAAGCTCCGATAATATCTTTCGGCGCCGGCGTCGATTATTAATTTCGAATGGATGCCAACTGGCAGCGAAAACTTTGCTCACGTCAACGGCGCATATCGGCGCGCTGATAGCAAATTTCGCTGCGAGAGCAAAGGGGGAAGTTTCCGTTCGAACGACATCGAAACCCAATGCAGCCGCTAGATTCAGTCCAACTCCAAGGAGAGTCACATCCGATTTTCCAACTACTCTCTCTCTCTCTCTCTTTATATATATATACATAGTTACTTTCGCGCCTGGATTCTTCCGTTCAGTTTCGGGACCGAGCTTTTTTATTTCGTGCTGCTTATTGGCTTCCCTACGATTTTCTCAAAGTTATTCATTTTTCAAATGCTTTTTGAATTGCGTTATTAAATTTTAGTAGCAAATGCATTTCTAACAGTATTCAGAGAGGTTGCATTTAAAATACTATACTTTTTACATTTGTTATGTAAAAAGTATAGTATTTTAAATTTTCTGAAAACTATTTTAGGAAATTTGCTTTTTGAAAGAAAATTTTCAACATCAAAATTTTTTTACAAAAAAAAACCTGGTAATTAAGAAGGTAATTATGAACTACATTTTAAACCAAGCCAAGTATCATTGTAGTTCAGTAAAAAAAACTAATTTAATATTTTCCAGCTAAGTAACATTTCATGTTTACTCCAGTTGAAACCAATGTTCAAAAGTTATAAGTTTTCATCAAGATTTGCATTCATTAAGAAAGAAAATTCAAGTTGAATTTAGATGAAAATTACTCATGTACAAAGAGAATGGATATTTATTACAGAATTATAACTTAAAATAACGTGTTACCCTCTGAAATTCAAGTTAGAAAATGTCCTAAATCAACACAACTCTCAATTAAATATAATAAAAACCTGCTCTCCACCTCATATCGAGAAACAACCATCAGAAAACTTTTTCCAGCCCTTCCAACTGGTCTCATCGCTCTTCCAGATATTGTCCTACTCTACTCGATCGCGTCTCATCGGCTTGCTTCTCTCCGTACAAATAATATTCGCCTCGGATCTCCTCTCGAAACTCGATAACTACCTCGTCGACCCAAATGCTCCGAACAACGCTTGCATTTTCCGTATTTGTAACTCGCCGCCCCCAGGCGTGTCTTCTTCGTACGCGTTTTACGCGTCAAGTGCGCGGCTGCGGAAAATCGTCGTAAATCCCGCGCGCGGTTCAACAAGGCCACGATAATGGAGCTCGCGCTTTTTTTCGCGCGAGGGTGAGAGAGAGAGAGGCTGGAAATTCACGCGGATTTGCAATTTTTCGAGAGAGAGAGGGAGGCCGAGGCGGAGTTTTTTACCCCGAACTCGAGCGAGCCAAAGTGAATATTCAGAATACCATTTGAATATTTTAAAGTGAACGTATCGCGCCGGGACTGAAAGAGCGACTGTTACTCTCCCGTCATTTGATGCCTCGTACTTTTGTTTAAAAAATAAAATTGTTGGCCCGACAAAATACTGTATAAATAAAGTCGCTGTGTTTTTCAAGAAATAAAATATTCCTGAAACTCCGTTTACGCGTCGAATAAACTTTTAATTTAGTAAAATCTTTTTATGGCGATTTCTCCAAAGTTAATAATGTCTGCATTACTTTTTGATAAACTGATATTTGTAATAATAGCTCTAGAAACTATCAAAACAATATTAGAAGACATTGCCATTGCTCTTCTCAGTTTGACGCACGACCAGGGCCCGAAAAGAAATCGGTTACTACTGAAAAGGTTTTCGAAAATATTTCTCCACCTGCCGATCAAATAAATAAAAAAGTCTTAACCGCGCCGAGGAGATGCATCAGGCGTCCCTCTATTTATAACGCGTAAAATTAAAGCTCCGGCTCATTCGACCCTTTTCCTTTATTTAGGGACGGGAGGGACAGGTGCAGCGAAACGAGCGCGCCTCTTTTCACTTTCGATCGCCGGATTATTATATAGATATACGACAGGCGCTGCTTCGTCTCGAATCCTTCTTCGTCGTCCGGGGCTTCTAATAAGCCGCGGCAACGATGGCCCCGAGCTAAATTCGACTGCTGCCTTTTTCGTTAAGTCTGCGGTGCTCTGTATTTTTAAAGTGATTAAATGCTAATCGAGACAATCGAAGTGCGTTTGCTTTTGTTTGAATTATATACGTCGGAGATTCGAATACGATCGGATTACGTATTATTTTTATAAAAAAAAAAATATCTTATTTGTTTAAATCTTAATAATATTAGACTTTTTTGAATAGCTTTAAATAAACTCTTAATAACTCACCATTCGCCGTATTTTAAGTGTCTTATTGTGTCAACTTACCTGCAAAAGAAAAATGATTCATGGTAAAACGATTCAATCCAAATAAGTTAAAAAATTATGAAATTCATTGTATGACCTGGAATAAATAAATATATAATGAATTATTTTTATTATTTTTACATGATTACATGATTTAATAAACAGTGGTTACTGCAATTATCTCATATACGACAGACAAATTTGATTCGAGAAAACTTACTAATTTCAGAATTAATTATTAATATTAAATCTATAATTTCGTAAAACATAATTTATTGTTTCACTGTAACGAAGATGACGCGTAATCGAGGATAGAAGGAGAGAGAGGAAGAAATAAAGATAAATAAAGAGAATGAAAGGGCAGTCTTTGGTGGTTCAGCTATAAGCAGCAAGATTAACGACTTAGGGGATGCATTGACTCTTGTCGCTCGGCTGCATTCGAATGCCATCCTTGAAAGGTTTGAAATAATACGCTGACTTTAATGATTAATTATCTTCATCTTTCGCTAAATAAACGAAAGAATTACGTATCGCTACAATTAGCGGTTGACGCGAAATAGAGCAGTAAGAAACGACTGTCATTCACGTTAGTCGCGGTATGGTGACTTGCACGTGAGACTTGTCGTAAACAATTTTCTTATGCGTTATTACTTTGCTATAAAGTAGAAAAATTTTATAAATTGCTTTGAAATACGGTTCAAAACTGCAGATTTAAGTTCAAGACTAATTAATTCGAGGCTAATAATTTCAAATTATTTTAAGAAAGAAAAAGTTCTTACAAACAAGAACAAAAAATTTATCTCCACTTACTTATTAAATTAAATATAATATTTATCGTATATTAAACAAAAAAGGGAATATGTTGATTGATTATCTGAAAATATGTACACATCTCGATCTTTTTCCACCGGACGTAAATTGAATTGTTCCACGAGAATATACGCAATTACTTACGACCAGGGATGAAGAAACGGCCGTTTTTATTTAATAAACTCGCCTAATTCGTTTTGAAGATGGAAGAGCAGAAAATCTGAAAGGATCCAAACTTTCGCGAGACACCGAGCAAAAAACGGGGAGCGTCAAAAAATAGTCGCGGGGAGAAAAAGGCAACATCGAGACGAAATAAAAAGCATTGGTTTACGCGCATACGTGGGTGTCTCTAACGGAAAATGCGAAGGGAATGAACGGAAAGACACGAACGAATGAGGAGAAAAGGCGAAAAAATGGTCCTTTATAACACGGTTACGTGCAGTATTAAGCTTCTTTTTCCTCATATTAAAATGTTCATCTTTTATATCTTTTATTTTAAACTTAAATATACAGTTAGAATTTTAAAGAAAGACTCGGCTTATTTTAAGTAAATTGAATGTAATCTAGAAGATTGTCGTCCCGATAATTAGACAACGAAAATCTCATTAACTAAAGACAATTCCTGCGATCACGAAAGGCGGAGGAAAAATCGATGCTCGGCGATACAGCGAAATAATCTCGATCGCATTAGATGAAATTGAATGAAAGGAAAAAGCCAAAAAAGAGTAACTAAACTCGTATATATATATATATACGCTTTCGGCAATCCTCCTCCGGAATATTCGTCCGGCACAGCTCGGCAAGTCTAAGCACCCCATCGCAGCGCTTCAGGCCTTATCAGACGGAATTCACTGATCCAGTCCGAAGTCACTTCTCCACGGTTCGTCTCCTCCTTTCTCGGACTCGTAGCTTCCCATTTATACCCGGAGCCCGAATCGAAATCGAAGCCGTTAGAGCCTTAATAAACGAGCTCGCCTCGTCTAATAAAACACGCGGGGGGAACGATATCGGACTCTATTTCGCCCTGTGCTAACGTACGTTTTTCGCCGCCTTTGGCCCCGAGCGAGAGGCTTTCCTCGTGTTTTTCCATCGATTTTCCACGCGGAGAGTCACCCTGTTTCGAGATCCTTGAGGTTGTATTTACTTTCGGTAAATAGCGAGATTCGTCGGGGATTTGCTTAACTTATTTTTTTTTTCCTCTTGGATTAGCAAACAGCAGATTTGCTCGGAAAAATGTAAGGTCAAACAGGGTGCTTTTTTATTTTCAGGGTTCATCTTTGTACAACAAAAAGAAGTTTAATTTTTCTTTTTACTGATTTATTTAAGGAATCGTGCGTATTATACAGATAGTAAACGTATATTCACATTTATGTAACCTAATGACTTAAAGCGAGCTTCGCTAATCCAAATGAAAATTTCAAAACCAATATTATTAACTTTGAACGTGAAATTGGTTATAATGTAATCCTAAAATTTAAGCCAATTAATTAGTCGATAATAATACATATTAAGTTCTATATTGCAGGCAGCCATAATATACATTTACAATTATATGAAACGTCATTAATAGAATGATAATTTTGGCGTGTACTAATTCAACATACTTCAATAATGACTACGGTTCATCGCGCAAAAACTTTTCTAATACACCGCAGCGGATACAAGTTGATGGAATTAATTCACAAAAGCCCGCTAAACTACACCTTCAAAATTTTTAACAAAACAAACTTGCCCCATCATCATTTTAATCCACTTATCTTCGCATCAGGCAAACTTTATACGCACAAATGGCCGGTTCGCCTTACGCAAAACGAATCCCAGCCCGCGGGAAAAATCAATGCCGAACTTTTCGTATATAACCCCATCCGGGGGAAAACTTTAGCCACGAGGAAGCGGTAATTTGCGCGCGTTACATCACCGAGCCATCAAACTCCACGGAGCCCCGAACTCTCGGTATCCTCCCCCCCGGATTACAGCCGCGGAAAAAGAGCCGACGCGACGTAACGAGGTGCCACTTATCGGATGGGACGTCGCCGCTGCCCGGATAAATAGCCCTCGGAGAAAGACGGAGCGACTTTCGGCGCTGACGGATTTTATTTGCGTGATTTATCGTGCGTAAGGGAGGGGGGAGGAGGGGGACAGACCCTAGCGGACTTTCTTTACGACTTACGCGTACTCTCTGATTGAGAAAATCAGCGGTATACCTAAGCCCCGCTTATGTAAGCAAGCATTCGGTTTATGGTGCTGTCCGGACTCGCTTTAATGCGGACGGGAGAGATAAAACAGAGAGAGAGGTTTGCGATGGCTGTTAGCGAAATGATTTGAGGAAAATAAAAGTCCGCGCTTTTGGCGCGAAATGTTATTGGAGGCGCGAGGGAGGGGATGGGATTTAAAAAGCGTCAAGCTAAAGCGCTCGGAGCGTTTACCTTTGGCGGAGTTTTATTTCTGTAAATTTAATATCGTCGGGAAAATTGCTTTTCCACGGTCAAGGCGAAGAGGAGGAAAATGAAGATGATGGAGTTTTTGAGGCTGTATGTCTGTCTATTAGTCATGGGTGTCGGCGTTTTTCTTTATTGGATTCGTTTTTAAAAATAGAAATCTAATTGAAATTTTAGAATCTTCTCGGTAGTTTTTGAATTTAAAGAAAAATTATTAAACTAATTAAATAAAACGCCTAAAAAGCTTGGTTTTAATTCTAAGAAAAGATTCTTCGCTTACGCGCTATGATTCTCTTCTCTACGTAATATATTAAAAAACTCTATGTAAAATATTAAAATTTACCCTCCAAAAGCAATATGAAAGCGTCACTTTTATCCTTCTCTACCCAAAAATACCTTTCTCTTGCGCGCAAAAACCTTGCCGCAGCTAAAACTCCGCGCCGCGAAGACTCGCGCGCACAATCCTCCGCCGTAAAAAAGGACAAAGCGAAGAACGGCGCGCGAAAGAAGAAGCAACCGACTAAAAAGGCCGAGAACACCTTTGATTCCACGAAAGAACTATAAGTGACAGAAGCTCAGCGAGACGCTCGCCAGCCGGGGCCATACAGTAACCGCGCATAACTCGGATAGCGTTACGTCTAACAATCCTCGCACGTTGCAGCGGCGATGGCCGGCATTGTTTTTTCTTCGGCTCTGCCATTCATCATACACGCCAGATGCGGGACACCGACGCGCGACGAGTCCCGTACGCGGAACGATTTAATTGAGCATCTCGTATTTCGGGAATTTGTCGGCTGTTCACTGTTCGGGAGGCTGTTTCGAAAGTCATCGACTGAAAAGTGGAGAGTAATTTTAGACGGGAGCAAAGAGCTGGCCAGACAAGCGGATTTTTCGAGGTGGGATATGTGTTTGTTTTTAAGTGGAGTTGGTAATAGTTGGGGCAGCTGGGTAATTTAGTGTGTTGGAATTAGTATTGACATACAAGCGGGTTCAATAATTCATGTAGTTCTAGGAAGTAATCAATAAGGACTGATATTGATGTTCTATTGACCGGAGGCGCGATGATTACTATCGGATATCAACAAGTACCTCCGTGTTCAATCAAAAAGAGAACTTTTATTACCGAGTATAAATCTAAATATTTATAGCAAATTCAGTACAAATGCAGCAGAAGGGTCATAAATAACCTTGCGAATAATCAACGTATCTCAATAAGAATTATGCTATAACTTATCAAAGGAATGACTCTAACCAATAAAAATCAAATTCAAAAAAATCAGTAATGTGCAATGCGCTAAATTCGTGCTAATTTTTAATCCTTCCGCAACCTGCATCCTCCTCCTCGGCGGTTTACAAAATTTTGCCAGATCACGCCCACGAAATTTACGCCGTCCTCCATAAATTCAGCGGCGCATCAAGTTCGCAAAATACTTTACGACGTCAGGAAGCAAGAACCGGCCGCTGCAGCGGGAAAAAGACAATAAAAACGCCTAAAACCGCGCGGCGGAAAAATAACGCCGCGGCCATCGGGGAGCTCGTAAAACGTTAAGCAAAAAGCGGCTAAAATTCGCGCGCGCACTACAATGCGAAAGCCAAGGCGCGCCCTATAGTTTATATACGCCGAGTGTTGGCGTTCGAAAAATCAGGCTTGATCCTCTTTGCAGTATGGATGCGGGCGCGCGCAGCCAAGGCGTTAAATGTAGACATTTGTATACAAGCGAGAGTAGCCTGGGCCGTGCATCATATACGAGTGGCTTATGCACCGAGGCGTCTTCCTCCTGCATCGATTTTTCGGGACTGCCGGAGGTGTAAGAAGCGGCACCCAAGAGATGAGGATGCTATAGCCGCTTAATTTCTAGCAGGCAGTATTTTAGGGGGTACTAAGAATCTCATGGTTTTTTGGTGCAACTTTTTAATAGGAAAGATCAAACTATTATCTAAAGTATAAATAAACATTTTTTAGGTTTAGAGTTCATTGTATATTATACAAATTAACTTTGCAATGTTATCATTAAAAAACAAACATAAAAGTACGATAAAAAATAATACGAGACCGCAGTCCTATATTTAACAAGCAATTAATCGCCGATTGGAAAATTGACGCGCGATAACCATTACGTCGGCCGGGGAAGAAAAATGCGTGCGGCGGATCCAAAAGCAGAAGCAGGCCGAAGAAGAGACGCGTTGCGAGATGGGAGGGGAAAGCGATATATATTTTTCGCTGAGTAAGTCGCCCTCCTATATATAAAAGCCCGAGACATATATCTATTATCGATGCGCCGATCGGCGAGACGAAAAAAAAGCCCAGAGAGGAGGGGAAGCACGCGAAAGCGAGAGAAAGATGAGACGCTGCCTGGCGCGGCCTCGTCCGAAAAACGCATTTCTGTGATTTATCGAATCGGATATTCTCGCGGCGCGCAGCCGCGCAATTCGTTTCACCGGGAGGGGGGAGGGGGGGGGGCGAAACGACACACTGCCAGCCGAGCCCGAGAGCAAGCTTTATATTTTCGAATTATTGAAATTTCCCTTTTTCTGATTTAGATGGATGCTGTCTGGAGGCCGATGCTCGGCAGCTGATGGGGGACGACGGATAGGTTTTGCATCGCTGCGGCCCGCTTGTTTCGACATTTTAGTGCCGAATTTTTGACTAATTGAGATTTTGCGGGTATAGTTTATTTAAATGAAATTTTTGTGTTTCAATCATCGAGAAAGTTGTAGGATTTTGTTTCCTTTAATAAGTTTTTAACTAGTTAGAGAGCGTTAACTTCTTTCGCAGAAGGAGCTTAATTGAAGTTCAATTCGTAGCTTCTAATTTAAGGATTAAACCAAAATCGATAGTCATTATACTGAAGCTAAGCTAATATCGCTAATTGGGGTATAGATTCTCAATTTCAGCGCGCAAATTTAATCCGAATTCGAGATCTTTTTACACGGTTAAGACTCTCCAGTATTTTCAATTTATTGGTCATCCAAAAGTTTTCAAATATACTTAAAAGTTCGGTTTACTTTGCCGAAAAGTTTTATGGAGCGCGTACTTCTCGAGTTGTTAATATTCGCCAGCAGAAATTATGTAGCGGGAATCATTATTTCGTGCGCTGGAAGCTCGAAGTTTACGCGTATTATTTGCGTTCGAATGGCATCGACAACTTCGGAAGATTCATCCTTCCCCATATTATACTTTTTCAGTCGAACTCGCAGAACGTTTTCACTTTCAGGTCGAATCATCGAAATTCCACGACAATGCTCTCTCTCCCCCCGTCAGCGCCGCGAGTACATTCTGTCTGCGCGATTGCAGTCGAACTACCTTACTTCGACATTCCAGCACATCGTTTTCGTGCTCCGTGAACGCTCTCTCTCTCTCTCTCTCTCTCTCTCTCGCCGCAAGTAGTTTTCTCGGCGTCCAACAAAGTCCGTCTCTCGAAGGCGACTTACAAAAAGCCGGAGAAGCACGCACACAGCTGGCTTCGCAGGCGATCGGGCGCGCGCGCGGGCAAAAGGAAAAACGCTCAATTGCAGCAAACGAGTCACCGGCAGCTCTCGCGGCGATAAGAGCGAGAAAACGCCTCGGCGTGATTGCCCGGCTGCAAAACGATGACGACACTGACGTCGCGAGCGGCGAACCTGTTTCAGCTCCGCGTCCATATAGAGGAAAAGGACGCTGCTGCTGCTTCTGCTGCTGCTCCGCCCCTCTTCGAGTCTTTTCGCTATTTTTCTCGTGACGTCAGTTGGTGAGCGAGGGCATCGCGTGTGTGTAATATTGCCGGGGTGTTGTAGGCCATCGAAACAACTGCAGCTGGAAAATTGCGGCGCATTATCTGCGCCGGGGTTAGGATTATACGAGGCTGCAACAATACGGCGACGATTACTGTCATGAGCGCGGGATAAAAAAATTCGACTTTGTATGCGTTGGGGTCTGGTTTGCTGCCGCGGACTCTGTACCGACGTGTGTGCTTTGGCTTCGGGAGTAAACGCTTTTGCAATAACAATTTGAGAATTGGAGTGCACTGATTAGATTAAGTACTGTGATTTCTGCTCGGACGATCGGATCTTGAAATATTCAAATGGTTGATTTAATCTATTGTAATAAGAATAAGCTACGGAGATTAATGCCAGAGATCGAAATAATTTCAACCTTGTATTTTCAAGCTTGGGAGATTCGAATAAGACGTAAGCCGTTCTTCGGTGAAAAATTCTATTAAAATTAATGTTGCTCCTGAAAGTAAGTCCTATTATATGCATTTAGATGATGTACAAGTCTACTTTTAATTATAAGAGCTTACACTTAGTTTACTTCTTCGTAAAAGTACGAGCAGGATCTCCAATTGAGTCACTCAACAAGTTTCAAATCGTATTCACTATCAATAATCATTCTGTTTCAGACGCTTATGAATTCCACACACGAACAGTATAGTAATGCATAATCCATCGCTCCCAGCGAGCCTAGACTGCTTAAGTAACAGCCCCCTTCGCTATATAAACTATGCAAAATAGTTGAAATTCCAAACTTTATCATCCTTCATTTTCATATCGAGTTCGGCCCATAAATTCGACGGGGAGGGCAGCTTTTTCCCGCCCCGGCGAGTTTCGTAAAAATCGGCATATTTCGCGGGGACTGAAACACGTTCGGGAACAGGAAAAACTCGGTAATCCATTAGGTTCACACTCGAGGCTCGGCATCGATCCTTCGGCAACAATTAAATAGCCAGGGGAGAGAGAAACCGCTCCGGCTCGTTCGTTAATTCGCGACGCGAGGATTCTTCGGGGCAAAGCCCTCTCGCGGCTTCGAGCGTGTTTACGCGCGAACCTCTCTCTCTCTCTCTCTGGAAAAGGGTATAAACAAAAAAGGAGGGCCGCGCCCCGGAGAGTCCGATAAATCATTCGCGGTTATTGGACTCGCGGCAAAATGAGAATTACGGTTTCGGTCGCATTATATCCGAGCCGAATCGGATGCCGCCGCTGTGCTCGTTGCGTTTCTGTTTGCACGGGGGGGTATACTTTTTGCATTTGAAAGCCTGCTTAGAGATCGGTTATCGGTGCGGAATCGGAAATACGAGTGCGAACAGGTGCAGTGCTCTTCGCGCGGTGAATAATTAGTGGAGCGCGAAGATCTAACAGTTCTCGATCTCTTTATTGCTCGATCGAAATTTGTCACTGCTAATTATTGGGCGGATGAAAATTTGATGCCGAGACAGTTTGATAAAGGACTCTTTGATTTGCTTTGCAAATCTTTTGATTTTGTTATGAATTGAAGTATTTATAAATAATTGAAATTATTTTAAAAATGAGAAAAAGTAAATAAATGTTGGGTTTGACAATTAAGCATTCATTTTTTTCAGGAATGACAAAACTGTTTTTCAATTGATTATTTATGAAGGTAAAAAATTTTCATAAAAGAATGATAAAACAGAATTAAATAATCCATAAATCTCCATCCAATAAAGTGCTTTCCTCAACGCACCTTACTCTCCCTGCTTACTCGGTTTCTAATCCCTTAGTTCCGCCGTACTCAACGCAATCGAATCCGCCCCCTATTACGCAGCCGCTACGCGAAACTCATTCCCTCTCCTGAAAAATAATCCGGCGCGCTTATTACCTCGCGAAAAACTCCCGACCTCATCCACCTCGATCGTCTTGAGCGCGGTGGTGCAGCGTTTTCGAAAAGCACGAGCGGGGAAGAGAGCAAAACAAAAATACAAGACAGCGCGGCGGCGGCACACGTTGCGCCGAAACGAGTTTTTCGCAATGAGTTCCGCGCGCGCGTCTTGGAAAATTATTCGCCGGGCAAAGAAGTTTCCCTCAAAACGCGAAGAGCCGCACGCCGGGGCACTCGAAATATCACAATGAAAGTTTTCCGTTTCATCCGCGCGTTTCGGCCTGTTCCCGGCCAGCGCAAACATTATATAAGACCGAGAGCGGAAGGAGAGGCAGAGAGGAAGAGCGGAGGATGTTTAAGGTATATTACTTTTTCCTTCATTAAAGCTCAATTTCGACAAAAGTATCCCCCCCTCCTCGCGCTACCCTAAGTGAGGGAAATGAGAGCCTCGGAAGAGGGATAAAAACGAGGAAATAAAGAAAGAGCCAAGGGAAAGCGAGCGAGAGGGATGAAGTTAAAAACGGAAAAAAAATGAAGCTACCCGCGCTGCCGGTCTGTCTGGATATAAAGTGCAGCAAACTCGAGCTCCCGCTGAAAGAGCGTCAAGAAAAAATGCGGGAGGAGAGCGAGAGCGAGAGAGAGAGAGAGAGAGAGAGAGAGAGAGAGAGAAAAAATGTGCGGGGGGGACGGGGAGAAATGCCGCTGCGAGAGTGGAAACGTATAAAGAGAAAGAGGGAGCAGCGCTGCAATCGCGTGTACAGAGGATGCGAAGGGTGCGCCGCTCGCGCAAACGGTAAACCGACCGCGCACGAGTGGCTACGGAGTTGTATAAGGGTAGATTACATTGACGTTTCGTTTTGTTTCCCCGGATAATGAGAGCGAAAGTATGCGCCGCGAGCTTTTCCTCGGCGCGTTAATATTTTTAAATGTTAACTAAGCTTTCGGTTCTCGCGGCGTGTAAAATCGTTGAAAAGTTTACGATTGCTTTTTGGTGAAGTTTGTTTATGATAACGACGGCACTAATCGAGCGTATAATTATTAATGGAATGAATTTTAAAATGGGAAGAAAAGCGTATAAAAATGGGTAAGGAAATTATGAAAAATGCAATCAAGGCCATCGCATAAGCAGAAAAGTGTATTCAAATTTATGGAAGTAGAGTAGTACCGACTATATTCAGACATGACTTACTGCATGCAGTTTACTCTGGCACGAAATAAAAAGTCTTATAATAACAGCAAGTGCAATGCTAGATTGGTTCTATGAATTAAAATTTTGCTTTAACTAATCTTTATTATAAATATGTATAATTTGCGATGATTGTAACTTTAATTTTAACTTTTTGTAATTTAACTCCCATTTCTATAGAAATTCGATGGAGTATCGTTGAGTAAATGTTGAATATACAGCGTGTTTATTAATACATTAAAGATGGATGTCGAAATTTTATGGGAGTAATAAAAGGGTAACATATTACTGTAATAAACTTGAATTTTCCAATTCTTGTCCATTGAATGAAGAGGTAAAACATTTGTTTACTGAGGTGCGATATTACAACATCTGCATAAGATATGAATATTGTTGAAATATTTCGATTTTTAAACGAAAAATGACAAATGTAATTAAAAAAGAAATTTTCCAAACCATAAATTCACGTTCAGAAGCAAAATGCGTAAAAGCAATGCTTTCAATTTATAAATCATTGACATTTCTCGCCGATGTTTTGAAACAATATTGATTTTGTCATATGTTCAAATACGCAGGCCGTCCATTCGATAACCTTCAACAAACAACAAATAACCAACGAAAACAAACGCCTGCGCACCCTCCGAAACAGCCAAAAACTATTCGCCGCTCTGCAATTAGCCCGCGGAGGACGCAGAAATTCAGCGAATTTAATCCTGAACTTGGCCGGGTCGCCGGGGGATTATTCCCGCGGCGTGTCGTGCACGCATGCACGGAGACAACTCTCGCGGAAGACTCGCTGCTCCAAAAAAAAAAATGAAAAAAAATGGAGAGCTCGAGCGCAGGAAGGAAGCGGAAAGGAGAGGGTGCGCAATATCGCTGCATAAGTGGCGCAGAGGCAGGAGCCACCCTCGTTCCGCTCTACAATATTGGCTCACGGGAGACGGAAAGAGAGAGAGAGAGAGAGAGAGAGAGAGAGGGGGGCGAGGCTCGACGCGTGACTGCCGCCGGAAGCTCCGGAGGGGAAGGGAGATAAAGATTAAAGATGGAGATTTATATAGAAGTATATTCGGCGGAACTTTTTTAGTGGGGCTGATTTTTCGACAAATCGCCAGGACTGCGATGCGATGATGATGGCGATTTTTTTTACGGCTGGGGGGCTGAGGTGGTTAGCTGGACGTTTTTTTTTGGAGGAGGGATTTAGTGATGGCTGAATGCTCTCGTTAGGAAGATGTTGGGGTGGTGCAGTGAGACAGCATTGTTCGAGTGGAGAGGCTGTAAATCTTGTTTGTTTGTACGGCGAAAGCTAATTGGACGTATTAGAAACACATAAATTTTGTCAAAATAATTGTAATAAGCTCTTGAACTTTTATTTTTAAGCACTAGGATACTAGAATACAATCCATTTTTTCAAAAATAAATTATGAGCCTTCATCCATCCCTAATATACTCTTGAACTCAATAAGCTCCAGTTATATTTCTCAAATACCACACCCAACTCCTGAATGAAAACCGTAAATCCACTTCCGTCCATCTCGTCCACTGCAAAGCCGAAAAAAAGCAAAAACTCAATCCCTCCTCTGTCCGTCAAAATTAGATAACAGCTCGCGAATGAAGACGAGTACATCAAGACTCCTTAGCACCAGCGGCATCACCGCAGCCCATGCATAACCCAGCTGATTCCTCGGGATTTACCTGAGCCGGGCACGTGCCGGGGCGCGCGAGTAAGTAACCCTATCGGCTCAGTGCATCTCCTCTCTCTCTCGCGGTAACCGTTATTTAAAGCCTCGCGCATAACGAGACATTAACGCGTCCCCGGGGCTCCTCGGCGTCGTCGATCCTCGCGGCTCTTTCTTTTGCCCGCGGCGTCTAATCGCTCCGGGGGCGCGAGAGAGGCCCTTGGAAA
This sequence comes from Ormyrus pomaceus, assembly GCA_900474385.1. Classification (NCBI taxonomy): domain Eukaryota; kingdom Metazoa; phylum Arthropoda; class Insecta; order Hymenoptera; family Ormyridae; genus Ormyrus; species Ormyrus pomaceus. The sequence goes on from UCOM01000970.1 coordinate 28,171, forward strand.
TAGAGAAGCCCACTTGGCCGCGGCGGGGCAAGAAAGTTTAGAGACGGCTTAACGAGCCGCCGGGAATGGCACTCGGAGCGGTTGGTTTTGCCCCGGACCATAAGGAAGAATTATGGTTATTTGGTTTTGCAATTAGAGTGCCGGAGCTCGCGGCTTTTTCGAGAGAGCAGCGCGCGGTTAAACGTTATGAATCATATTGGGATTTCTGCCTTTTTTTATCCTCTCCGGGCTGCCCGGGACAGATGGGAAATCCTGCTTTCGATGGGGGGAAAGAGTTTCGCCGGGGAAATTTAATGCCGAGGTCTTGTTTGATAAACTTCACAATTTTATACGAGTGCACTAGAAATTAGATTGATTTTAATTGGTTTGGATAGGTAGGTTGCATGTTGTTACGTAACCAAAGGATTCAGTTCTTTTTTCGGGTTGGTCTGTTAGAAAGTATAAAATTACGATTTTTTCCCCTGTCTATTTTTTCTCCATGTCAATTTATAGTTAATTAAATTAATTTTATACCTCGTAAACGCCTCTCACTTTCTCCAAATAGATAATTTATTAACACAAAATGGCATTCCATAAAGTAACTGACATCGCAAAACGACCCAACAAGACGAAAAACGAGTGAAATTGAGGTTGGCAACGGTCGGCGGTATGCACTGCTTCCTGAAAGGCACCGTAAAAGTCACGTAAGTTGATTATCGACTCCAGGTTAATCTTCCTCTCATTTCCCCGATTCTATTCGTTCTTACGCTTCCTCCTTCTCCCCCGACTCGAAGCTTTCTTTTTGTCTAATAACTATTAAATGGGAGCTCCAGGCGGAAATAAACTGAGGAATATACAAGCGGCTGCCTTCGCATTTCGCCGGGTAAAATTGTTTCTCTCGCGGAGAAGACGCGCCCGCGCTTATCGGCCATCGACGAGCATTAACTTTAATGCCGCCAATGATTTCAGCGGCGCGAAAGCCATTTATTTATGCGCTCGATTTGCTCTCCGCCGGCGCCTTAATTATTAATGAATCGGAATAAAGTCAGTGAAAAACGGTTTATTTTTCCAAGCGAAGTTCGAAAAATTTAAGAATTTGCATTATTGTTTGCATACTTAACGGTGGTTAATGGGACGGATTTGCAATTATGATGTTTTCATATAAGTGCTTGTTAAAGCTTGATTAAAAACGTAAAGAGCTTTCTGGCTTTTTATTGTAAGGAAGTTAACGGTAAATTATTTGGGTATGAAAAATTCATTGATATATGAATATGGAAAATAATGCACTTGCAAGAAAGTGTTACGCTGTTTATTTAAATAAACGTTGACTTTGGTTGAATAAACAGTTACAAGTTTTTGTATTTGCTAACTCACAATTTAGCATTTTTAAATAGCACTAATACTTCATGCAAACACAACCCGTTTTCAAAAATACAATGTTAATTACATCGTTTAGCTACTTATTCATTAGTAATCTTCAATCTCCCAAAAAAACTGTCCCTCCAAAGTGTGAAAAACTTGACAACAACCCATAAACATCATCCGAACCCTCGATAATCGTTCTATTACATCAACGTAAACGGTCTTATTAGCCTACTAATAGCGTTTAAAATTCACTACCAGTCGCCAAGCGCCGCAAAAGCAAAACAATGTGCCCTCGGAAAACCAGACTTTCCCGCTTCGCCGCCGCTAATCCACAAAACCGTTGAACAATCAGCGCTAAACTCTGCCTCTCTCGCGTCGTTATTCAATTAAGGCCCAATCAGAGGCATCGCGAAGAAAAAAATGACGCGCTCGGGCGCGAAAACCGCGGCAAGAAAGAGAGAAACCCGTCCGTCGCGTGACAGCTGCTCGTCATACGAGTCGCGACTATTCACTGTGTCAGCGAGTCGAGAATAATCCCCGCGAGTCTGTTATAATAGGTGGCCGAGGGAAGAGGCCAATCGCAATTAGCCAAGACGGGGAAAACCGGTCGAGAGCTTTCCTTCCCGTCCGGCGACTTTGACGGATTATACACCGCGAGCGCAGACTGCCACTTTATACGGATCTTTATACCGCCGCTCGACTCTCATTAACCGGCAGCGGTCGAGGCCGGGCACCGATGAGGAAGAAATCGTTGCGAGGTCGTGCGGCAGTTTTATGATCGACGCAACTGGGGATGCGTATACACACACATATATATATATCTCCTTGGAGGATCGCTTCGCCGAGGCGAGAGGAAGAGGAACTGTTAGGTCTATCTTTGGATCTAATAATGATGGAGTTTTGTTGGTTTTTGAAATTCCAGGGTTTTAGAGCCTGATTATTGGCTTCGGTTTTAAATGGCGCCTTGAATTGCCGAGTTTTAAGCGGCTTTTATAATTGCGTGGAGGCGCTCTCGAATTTTTGTTTGACTTTGCGAAATTAACATGTTTTGCGGTGGTTACTCATTAATGTAATTGCGAGAAGCTCATATGCAAATATAACTGAACGAGAAACTTAATTACTAACAGCGTTCGCGTACCCATTTATCATTAACCATAAATTTTTTTATCACAAAACTAATTATTATTTATAAAAGTTTAAAAATTTGATGAGTATAACTTTACTCTGCACATATTACATTTATAAATAAAATATGTTTAAATGCCGCTCAATCGGTCTTATTAATTATTATCTTTGACGATACACGATCATCCCCATCATTTTTAACCCAATAAAGATCAAATGAGAATCCAAGGCACTATTTCATTACCACCTTCCCCCTTTGAAACGTTCCCTTTAATCTCGAAAAATTTAATAACGACACATTAGTTCTGAAACAGAAAAAAAAAGCTCAGCAGCCAGCATCCGTCCATTTTATTATCTGCCTTCCTACTCTCATTGAGGCAGCGCGCTTTCATCCCCGTCCCTCTTCCCGAGCTTTTTTTTCCCGGAGAGCTGCAGCAGCGGCGGCGGCGGCGGTGGCGGCAGCGGCGGCCTTAACTCGTCCGTGGCAGTTTGTCGAAATCTGGCTAGAATTTAATTAAAGCGGCCCGGCGTCGCGCCGCCGTCGTTGAAAGGCTGAATCTGCGCGGCAGCGGCCGGAACTTCGATAAGCGAAGCGCTAAACTTCCGTCTTTTATGCCGGCAGCCGACGTCGGGCAATTGTGTGTTCGAGCCCGCGCGTGTCCCGGGCTTTTAAACTCCCGCGCCAGAAAGCTTAAGCGCGAAATTCCGCCTTCCAAGATGGAATAATTGCTGCATTTTAGTAGGCAGACTCTTTGTCCGCGTCCGTTTCCCCACGGGCTTACGACTGTGTTCGCGCGAGCCTCTTAGCCGTGGATTCTTCGAAATTGCGGGGATGAGGGTTTAAGAAATTTCTTTTCTTCTTAAAATGCGGCTAGTTTGTTTCAGCTGGATTTTGAGATAATTAGTATTTGAATATTTATTCGTCAGCGATTAAATCTAAAAAGTAACCATTAATTGATTTATAAATTATGCTATTTCGACAAATGACAACTCAATGTATCTTTCTAATTATGAAGAATCCTGACGTTTGTAATTCATTTGTTTTAAAGTAAGATCCCAGTGCTTTAGGATGCAACCCTCTTTAGATTGATTACCAACAAATTATATTCCTATACATCCTTAAATCTTATAAAAATCAATTGATTTATTAATTTTGAAGACTTTCTTCCAAACATATCTCCGTTCACTTAACGGCGGTTGCATGATAAACCCCCCAAGCAGCGTCCAAAGCTTCTAGCCCAGGTCCATTCATATATCGCCCGGGCAGATATATTTTTTACTCGGCCGCCCCATTGAAAGCGCAATCGCAATGAATCTTAACGCGGGCAAAAAATGCGCAGCTCCGAGCGCAGCGTGAGCCTGACAAAGACAAAGGAAGAGCAGCGTAAGAGCGGAGCAGAGAACGAAACATATAGCACGGGAGAGAAGAAGGAGAGAGAGAGAGGAGCGGACGAAGACACGAGAAGCCAGAGGGGAGAGAGTCTTGCAGAGCCGCAAACAGTTTGGCAGACTAGAGTCCCGTTGTTCGCGTCGCCGTACAACTGGGCTCGCACAAAGGAGGACTTGAGATTTGCATGCGGCTGACTCTCTCTCCCTCTCTCTTCCTTCCGCCGTGAAATATGGTCGAGTGCGAGTAGTCAAAGCCAGATACTGCCGGCGACGCGGCGATGAGCGAGAGCGCTTCTAGCCTTAGGCCTGCAGCCCGGCTTCTTTTTTCGGTCCCGCCGCCGCTGCAGCGACGCGACGACCCTCGCGGCAAGCGCCCTTTTCATTTTGCGCGCGCGCCAGGCGATGCTCGCGCGCCGAGCTAACGAGAGAGAGAGAGAGGAAGAGAGGAAGAGAGCGCGCGCGGTTCCGCGCCTTTTTTTTCCATGGAAATTATGCGCAAGGAGGTGTGTGCCGAGGGGGTTGCTACATCGCGCCGCGAGGTTTCATATAACCGACGGGGGAGAGAGAGAGAGGGACGGCGGAGGGAGTCTATGTTATTTAGATTTGTTTCGCGTCGAAATTTCTTCGGGACGTAAACTTTTTTAATTTCGATGTTAATTTTGGAAGTAGCTTTCTTCGCCGGCGACTGAGAACTGTCTGCTCTTGCGAATAATTTGCCTGGAACTTTGCAGCAACATCGCATTGTGGATGTTTCCAATTATTACTATGTGTTGATTTAAATGCAGTAATTACGTACTCTTTGTTACGTAAGTTTGATAATGGTTTCAAAATACAACTACCACTACGATAATAATAAGCTTTATCCGGTTCTATCAGCCTTTACTAACTGTAAGCTAAGTGTAAGCTTCCTAGAACAGATAATACTTGTAGCAGTTTCCGTATAAGTCGATCTTGATTCTCAAAATTTCATTTAAATGCCGTTTTAATAAATTAAATAACGGTTCGCAGAAGAGAGATTTACTGCGTCCTCGGAAATAAACTGAAACTTTAAATTTGACGATTGAAAGAAGATCGCAACAATTCGAAAAGGAGATTTACACGAACGATCCAACAGGAAACTCCCTGAAATATCGAAATCGGATTATACGGGACTTAAGGTGCTAACGTGGATATTATAAAACCTGAAAAGACACTTTAGACTCTATATTCGCTTTTCCATTGCAAGTTTAAGCGCTAAACTGACCTGGCCCGAGTCGATTCGCTAAGCCGATCAGATCGGTGGCCCGCGAGAAAATCCATTAAAGATCGAGGGAGAGATCGAAGGGTCGTTCCGCGCGCCGCGCCGGGATTTTCGCGGTGCGTACACTTTCGCGGCATTTACCCTCCGGCGCTCCGGCGATAATGGCCTTCGCGGTAAATATTTCGTCATATAAGTATGTCATTTTTATGTGCCTCAAGGACGAAATAGTCAGGCCAAGCGCGGGAGCGGCGAGTAATAAAAGTTAGAGCATAAAATCTCTCCGAGGTAACATAAAAAGCTTCCACAATGGAATTTTATGGTGACTGAGTTCTTCGTATCCTCTTCCGGCTTCCTTTTTTTTAGCTGCCGCCGCCGCTGCCGGCTTCTTCCGAGAGAATCTAGTTGGAAATTAATAATAACTGCGCGAACGCCCGAGTTAATCGAAAAATTACGCATTCGCCGTCTAACGGCAGTTTTTCGCTTTCATTAAACATTACAGACGGCCGCGAGCAGTAAAGCTGTAAGCTGCATTGGGAGCGCCGCTACTTTTGATCACGTATTTGATATCAGAAACCTTTAAAGCGGCGTAAAATTTATTTTTTAGAAAAAATCTCGCAGTTTTACGCTGTTTATGGGGCAAGATTGCTTCGTAAAGTGCGTTATAGCCGTGCAGGTGTAGTTTATAATTGACGGCATAAAGCAATCGTCTAGTTTACATGTTTTTATTTAATTTTTAACTACATTAAAGCTGTAATTATAATAATTTGAAGTGCGGTGTTCGGAGTAATATTATTCTATAAATCTACAGCTGTTTTTTTAATGTCGATAATTAAAATTTATTTTAAAAGCCCGCAGACGTTAGACCCCAAAGAGCATAAAGCCCGGCTATCTCTTAAATTCACAAAGACTCAAAAATTATCCCTCTATTCGGCAATGAAATTATCTTAATTAAAGCTTACAAAGTCTCCGCGTTCTCTTAAATTCTTTCTGCGGAACCGACCGACAATGCTGAAGCCCTCACCGCTCAAAGATCCTCCTCTATAACGATCCTCCTCGTCCCTGGCACTTTCGCCTTCAACTTTCTCCGGGGTGAAAGCGAAAAAAGTGTAAACACTGCTCGGCCGGCACCCCCGAACTCGTTTTCCTCCTTTCGCATAGTGCAGGGGTCTGTATTATAAGGATCTCTCTCTCTCTTTCTCTCTCCGCTCCTCCTTTTTTCCGACCCTATTCGAAAGGGAATGAGGGAGCACGCGGCCTTTCATCAAGAGCCCTCAATTACGAAGCCTTGCGCGGCTAGCAACACGATTTTCCTCATTATCGGCGCTTTCGGAAACCCTTTTCCGGTCCTCGCTCCTTTCGTTTTTTCGCTTTGAAGTCTCCGCTCTTCCTTCGAAATTCGCTTTAAAGGGGCGGCTTTATTACGCGGATCCCGCTCGTCTCTCCGAGAGAAGAGGCGGCGTTTTAAATTCTGGGATTTTATCGACGTTATACTTATTTCTTCTATCTCGCGATGATCGTTGGGCGAAGGTGCAGTATTTGTGGGACTTCGTGTAAGCAGAGAGCTTAAAGTTGGGGATAAAATTATAAATGTTTTCAGCGTTACTTTGAGCTACGAGAGATTATCAATGGACTTTCCAAGAGTATTTAAAATAATATTTAATTTTATAATAGTTGTACACTAATTGTAAGTACTCTAATTAGTTGGAGTCGAATTGGAGAATACTTGGGTTTGTTAAACTGCTATGCGAGCGTGCAATCGCATTAACTTTGAATGCGTCCACAGCAATTACAATTTCAGTTCAAGATTGTTACACGGGTCGGTTTCAAGTTCGGGACGTAAATTTACTAGCATTAAGATCTTCAGAATGGTTCGATCTACATTTCCGAGCACCAATCGAATCATTTCTAATGCAAATAGACTCTCGCTCGCTACGAAATTTAAACAGTGCTGTAAAGATTATCTTTCAAATAATGCTTTAAGAAATAATAACTATTGGACTCTTTAAACTGCATAAAAATTAATTGATAAATTACAAATGCTCCGTTTAAACAAACTTTTCATCGACAATTGCTGTTTGCACTAAAGCATTTGACAAAAATCCTAATATTCCAAAGGCTTTGCAAGCATATCACTTCCAAGTCCATCGAATTCATTAAAAAGCCTGAAAAGCACTCATCTGAACCCTTAAGCGAAGCGTCCCCAATAAATCTCGAAATTAAGCAAGCTTCATCTCCGAAAGAAATCACGCTCAGCCGAAAGCTCGCCCCCTCCTCCTCCAGTGCGCTGCATCATTCGAATTCATTTCTCATCCACCTAAAAAAAAAAGCTGCGCGGCAAACGGAAGAGGGGAGGGGGGGGCGCCGCTTAGGATTCCACAGGGGTATTCCGCGCGCGTACTTTTTCCCAGCGTCCGGCCACTTCGATTTGCAATTTTGCACTCTCCCCCCCCCCCCTCTCGGCTCCGTCGCGCCCAGCTAAATCCGCGCTGAAGTAGGGGTCGTTACGCGTCTGCACGCTAATGCAAGTGGCGCGCGGGCCGGATTCAAATCGAATTTCGCGCTGGCGCGTGCTCGGCACCGGTAACTCCCCGAGCTGCGCGCGCCGGTCCTTACACACACGTCCGGCGAAACCTTACCCGCGACCGGCGAACTTTGCTGAATAGAAGTTTAGCTGCGAACTAAACTCTTGCGGGTAACTTGGTCCTGCATAGCTTCGGGCGCTTTGCCTCCTTCTTCCTTTACTGTGCGGCTGCTCTGTTTTGTCGGGTGTCCTCTCGGATTTTCTTATTACTCTAAGCTCGTGGCTTCGTTTCTCGAGCTGTTGCTGTGGGCGGGATGGATCGTTTGGCGAGGCGCGAATCGCGCGCGCCGCGTGCGTTTATTTTTAGGCCGCGACGGGAGAAACTTATGGCGGATGATGAGGTTTCGGTTTCGCCTCGGCTTGCTCAACGAGCAGTATGTGGGCTTGCGAAGATTGCGTCGGGAGTGAGTTTCAGTTTCGTCGGACGCCTGTTTTGATGAGTTGATGGAATTTCGATAAAAATAACGTCGCGATATGCACTGTCGCAACGAATTCAAATTTTTTCAGATTCGGGAAACAATAATATTTACAATGCGTGCATTGTTTACCTTCGAGCATTGTCGAATCTCAGCTTTCGCAACTTCCTCCTGCTGTTGCACAAAGAAATAGTTAAATTCTGTATTTTTTACTATACTTGGTAGTTTCTACGATACTTTAAAAAAATATGATCCCGCCCTAAAGGCATTTCCCAACCCATCTCTAAAGAGGATCCCATGAAACCTTCATAAAGGTATCCGTATACCCGAAGTAGTTTAGAGCGCAGTCAGCAATCCTTGACGGGCTAAACCTCTTCGAAATTTTAATAAAGCCGCAGGATCGAAAAAAAATCCTCCCTCGCCGCTCTAAATTGCGCCATTTCATCTTCCTCTTTTCCGACCAGTCTCTCTCTCTCTCTCTCATTTACTTTCTCGCGACGCGGGCGGGCCACTTCTCCTCCTTATCCAGCTTTGTTTGCGCTCTCATCACTCTTTTTACTCCCGGTGTGTTTGCCCACTGCGTTGCTCGGACGCAGCTCGGGCAAAGAGGGAAAAGAGAGCGGCGAGAGAGAAAGAGAGCGGAGAGAGGGGTCGCAGGAGAAACGGAAAAGAGTGTCTCAATGAAATTGAAAAACTTCTGCAGTCAGCAGTCTGCAGGCGATAACCTCCCGCCTCGCCTCGGAGCGACGAAACTCGTCACGTTTTAAGGTACGACTACGAGCTGTGTATGTGCAATTTCAGCGAGCCGTCGCTTCTGTTCTACTTTCTCAAGTTCCCATCCCCACCCTCTCCCCGCCATTTTTTTCCTCTTTGCGCGCCGCGCACTTCGTCCTTCGAGTCCTCCAAAGGCTACTATTTCTGTTCTCGGCGAGTAACGATGTGATTACAAGAAATTCAAGCTTGAACGGTTGAACATATCAAAGCGAAAGAGCGGAATTACTACGAAATGTGAAAGAGGTTCCCTGGAATTCGTTTTTACACTACTTACTGAGCGATCTAAGAGATAATTGCAACAGAGCATATTGTTTAAAAACTAAACAACATTTAACATTCTATTTTTTAATTACCTTAAGTTGATAAATAATAGTATAATCTTATGATTTAGTGTCTAACCGAAAAAAGCAGTAATTAGTAATGAGAGGCGAAGAAACAGTTTTTAATTTACACTATTAATAACTTGATACCAAAGAAGAATGTTAAATTCATCTGCTTACAAAGATGAAATCGTATCAGTCCGCGAAAGCGTCTTAATCGGCCAAAGCTACAAATCGCGTCCTCGGCAAAAATCCCGCCAACCCTCAGTCCAGCAGATGCTCGAAGCGTCCAGCTGCCTCGAAAGCAGCTCCTCGAAAAAAAGTCGCTCGCATTCGCTCGTTAGCTGAGAGCGAACGCCGGACACGCAGCTCGCGTCCGATCAGCCGTTTATATAAATAAATCTCGTTAGACTTGCAGGCTCTCTCTCTCTCTCTCTCCCTCTCTCTCATCGATCCCTTGGCGATCTAATCTGGCGAAGAGCTGCAGCGCGACGGCTCTGCGGTCTCGACTCGTCGAAACCGACGATGCACCGCAACGTAATCTGCGCGGTCCGCGAAATGCGCGCGCGGCGACTATCGCGTCCATGAATATTTCAAAGCGTCGCGCGGTTAATCCCGGAGCGGAGCGTGTTTATGCCGGCGCTCTGCTGCCGCTGCCGCCGCTGCTGCTGCTGCTGCTCCTGAGGGCCGCCGGCATGATTTAAGGGCAAAGTGCGCGCGTTTGACGCTAATTAAAGACGAGCTCGCCGCGAGAGAGAGAGCAGCGGCTCGCAAAGAAAGACGCGCGCGCGCGTGTAGCTGTGCACACAAGTGGCGGGCGTTTCTGCAAACATAATTTCGCGGGGAATTCTGCTGTCTTGCGTGCGTGTCGATGATGGGGCCGGTAAATCTGGATGGAAATTATGTTGCGACGCCGCGTAAATTGGGTTGTAATTGTTATTTGTTTGCGTAAAATGCTTTATTCGCTGCGCTCAATGGAAGAGGTTCGTTTGTTCGCATTTCGGGCGAAGTAATATTAGCGGATTCGTTGCTAGTCCACGTTTTGTTTGGAGAGAGATTGTCTAAATGGGATTGTATTGCATTGGCATTTAATATTTTTCATACATTGCGCCGCGTTTCGTTTATGCTTTTCGCGGTGATCAAAATCTTTTTTATTGAATTAACTGTTAATATATATTACAACAAGCTAAAGGACAAAAATGTTATTTTCCCAAACACGCCGTCAAAGACAAGGCAACTTGCCCGCTAAACACAAGAATCCACTCGACGACCGTAATAACGTTCATCAGTCAGTTTGAAATTGAAAGCGGCGAGGGGTTCCTGCATTGAGCAACGAGTTAACGTTAAGCTCTGGCGCAGCAGTGATTCCAGCAGCAAAGCAGTCGTCGACTCGCATCCGGGCACATGCTCGAACTTAGGTCTTTCCCTCTCTCTCTCTCTCCCTCTCTTTCCGCGATTCGCGACCGGGTGCTTGTCGCCTCGGGAAACTCATAGTCGCCACTGACTGTCGTTTACACGCACTCGTTGTTTGTTGGCACGGAATAATATTCAGTGGCCGAGTTCTGCGCCCGAGCACAATGCAGGGTGGAAACTGTCGGGCCTCGTGCATTATGTATATGCGGAGAGCGCTGCACCGACCGCGGAAAGCTGCAAAAGGAATTCTCGTTTGTAAGTAATTGCGAGAGGGCGCTTGCTTGCTCACAGGTGAGTTCGCTTGTTTCCAGTTTGGGCTTTTAGACCTGGAGATTAATGATTTTCGGCCCGGGCTAGTTGTACGCGCTTTGAGTATTGTTTAAACCTTACTTATTGTCGGCAACGCGGGCTTTTAGAGCTAGAGAATAATAAATTCGAAGTCTAAGAATGATTCTGTTTGCAACTGGCAAGTTATAAAATAATTTGAAATTGATCTTTTAATATTACAACTTACGCGCCCCCAACGAAATCAGCGAACGGCAAACATTTTCATACACCCACTGCACCCTTCGACAGCACTCATACCTCTCGCGCACCTCAATAGCATTGTTTTATCTGCCGGGCATTTAAAAGAGCAGCCGTTGCGAGCGACAGTCCGCTCTCGTGCGTCGCGTCGACGGACAGATAAAGGCGCGCGAGACAGCGGGCCTCGGTCGAGAGTCTACAAATTAATTGATTGCAATTATGAGTATATTCCGAAAGCGGCAATTACTTTGTACTCAATTAACAATGCGCCCATGGTTAACTCGCCGCGACTTACCAAGACGAACGGCGCGCGGCGGCGGGAGAGCAGCTCGATCGATCGAAATGTTCGCTACTGGCAGCGCGTCTATGTGCGATGTCGGCTGCGGCGCCATTGTTAGATCTAATCGGCGATGCTCTCAGCTCCAGGCGCGCAGCCCCGCCAGAGCAGCGCACTCAGTTTTAGTGCTGATTCAATGACGCCGGGAGTCGATATAAAACATGGAGCTTTTTTTGCCGAGATCTTGTTGGTTTTGTGCATATAGGTTTCGATAAAGTAATAATGTAAATAATATTTTAGACTCTAATTGGTAATGCAAGCAGTTTTTTGACATATGGAGACCTCATAGAGGTCCTCCAATGAATTAATACAAGTCAATTATTTCAATCCCAAAGTAAGAATGTTTAGCTTTTAATTGACTGTTTGGGCCTCGATGAAACTTACAGAGATGACAAGTTATTTTAGACGCTTTATAAAGTGACAGAAGCTCGTAATATCAAAAAAGTAAAATATCTCACCTCCAGACGTTTATTTTGAAAATCTAATAAATTCGTGCTACATTAAACGAGAAAAGTAAAAAGTAGGTCATCAAAAAAATCCCAAACCTATCCCCCAACCCGTGCAACACAATCCAGCGTTTTCATAAGGACGCCTTATGGTAAGTTAAAGGCGATATCCTCCCGCAAGCATCTCGAAAATTTCATGAATTTGTATTCCTAATATCCCTCCCGCCGTAATTCTCCGGAGCCCCGTGCAAAAAACACAGACCGAGAGAGAAAAAAAGCGGCGAACAACAGCCGGGGCCGAACGAGGGAGGACGAGAGACAGTCATCGGGCTCGACCGCGCATAGCCCGAACGTCTCGCATATCGCGACTAACCCACTTGCCTCCTCCACCCTGGCTCCTTTATTATTTCCCCCGCCGACTTTTCGCGGCGAAGAGGACGCAATCGCGCAAAGCGATTGGCCGATTCAATTTTCTCCGAGGACGATTACGTTTGTGCGCCCCGAAGTGGGACGCGGTCCTCTCTCTCTCTCTCTCGCCCCCTGATCTTGTTTTGCTTATGACAGTACTCACGCGACAACGCGATTGCGCTGGCTGGCTCGGGAATGCATGAACGCCGCCTCGAATTTCGCTTACCTGCAACAGAATAAAACGTATAAAACTGTGTATATTTTGACGCGGAATGAGGGAATTTATTTTTATGAAGCGGGAGTTTTTCGAATTTCAATTGGGTTATTGAAATCAAATTTACTTTAATAAAAGTAAAATGTAAAGGAGATCTTGTTGATTTAAAATATATGTCACATTAATCATATTAATATAACGTAAATCGGTTTACCAACAATCGCCATTCGATAAAGCAATGAAATTTCATCGAAAATGTTTAGCTTCGCCTTCGAAAGATACACGAAAACGAGCACGAAAAAGGTCGTGAAATTAACTTCGGTTCAGTACGCGACACTTAGCATGTAGATTACGTATTACTCGCATAAACCAATTCATAAAATCAACGTCGCTCTAATCCTGGAGTAAGCAACGGCGCAAGCAGCGAGTACACACAAACGATATGCATAGACAATGTAACTCGTCGAAATTGGAATTCCTGTCCTCCTCGGCTGGGGATTCATTTCACTAAACTCGATTACGCTTCGTAGCGTCAAAGCAAAAAAACAAGGCGAAGGAGAATCAAATGCGTTGGTCAGTACAAGTATACAAGCTAACCCAATTTCTTTTTTAATCTTATGATTCTATATTATTTTGTGCAGCCTTGTTTATCCTTGTCTTAATTTATGAGTGAAAATTTGTGTAAAAAAGAACTTACATCATTAATCTACAATTTTAAAAAAGCAAAGACTCTTTTTCTTCGATTCAAAAAAGAGAATCAAATTTCAGCTGTTTGAATCATTTACTCTCGAGCATGCATTATGCGAGAGAATGATGTCTGGACATCAGTGCTCGGAGAATCTTCATAAGTTTTGAAAAAGCAGACGCGTCGAGTTCGCTAAATTATACCGTGAACCCGACGAACGCGACGACGACGACTTTTTATTAAAGCTTTCCGAAGTAAATTTTTTATGCGCATCAAGCGGCCTCGCTGTTGCGCCGCTCATTAGTTATCCTCGCGGTCGTTTGTCACGCCATTATTACCCTTCATAAATTTACAATTTACTTCCGTTAGATTACGTGGATTTGTTAAATTTAAAGCAATATCTTGGTTTTATGGGTGTTGATGGAGAGCAGCTCGAAGGGGAAATTGTGACGTAAGCGTTTCTGAGATATTTCCGATGCAATGACCTGTGAATACTTCATATATTTTTTTAATTTTGAATGTAAGTAATTTACTGGAGAGCACTTCGCAGACAGTTTCCTAAGAAACGAAAATACTACTTATCTTCGAATTAAAATTATTCAAAAAATAATTATAAATTGAGGTCAAAAGCGTACTTTTACGACAGTATTCAGTAGAGAAGGTATAACTTACAAAGTGCGTTATGCTATACTTAAAAATAAATCCCTTCAAATCTTACGTTTAAACAAATTGCCCGGCATTAAATTCAATGATCATCAGTCGTTCTTAGAAGGGGCTGCTGCCGCAAAACAGATGTCTACCCAGGCACCTTACATATTCAAAGCGACGAGCAATCCTAATTATCAACTTATTCCCAGCAATTGCGGGTCGCGGGGCGTGTATAATGCAAAATTACGCCGGGCTATAAGGGCGCAGGAGGATTCCCGGCTCGAGAAAAAAAAAAAAGAAAAAAAAAATTGCGCCGTAATCTACGTCCGGATCGTAAAGCCGACGGCGGCCAGCGTCTTTCCTCGGCCGTCCGCAAACACCTGTACGCAATTCTCGCGCGTATATATGTACGCATCCGCGGAGCGCGTGTTGCGCGTACTAAAAGCTAACGCGCGAGCGAGTCGCTAGAAACGACTTGTCCCGCGCGCGGCAAGCGAGTTATCGCCGTGAGCCTTGTTTTACACTCGCTTGAATTTGCAAAGTGCACTTGGCGGCCGTTTTAAATGTATTATTCAACGCTCGGATCATTTTTTTATCGGGGCTTCGAATCGTTAACAATGCGGGAGATGCTAATGAGGGAGCTTCGGGCGATGTAGTTTGTTTGTTTTACAATGTTTATAGAAGCGTTTCTTCCAGTAGGCGCGAAGGGTTCGTGAAATGCAGGTATTGCAATTCTTATTTTGGAAAAATCAGAAAAGGTCACCTCTATAATTTACAGAGTACATTAAATTTTACAGCTCGACTTTGCGAGAAATTTCGCCCTTATTAATTATTCAAAATCGCGCAGAGATTGTTCTGATATTCATAGTTTCGAAAAGTGCGCTTTCTTTTCGCATTTCGTAGTAGGTACGTAGAAACGATTTGAACGTTACGTTACGTCGTAGAGAGCTTGTTTATGTACAAGTCTCTATTCATATATATTCCAGAAGTATACCAAGCTGAGTAGACCATTTTGGATTTGAATTTACAAAAGATAACCTGATGTTTTATTTCTAATATTTTTTTCATTTTTTGCTATAATAAAAGCTTATTCAAACTAAATATAAAATAAAATAACTAAAATTCTCTCGATTCTGCAAAGGATTACACAAAAATCAATAAAGCTTATAATAATAATTATTATTATTCCAAAAATCCAGAATTATTATTCCAGAAATCTTTTTCCAACCCTTTTCAAACTGAATTAATACACTTTTCATTTATATCGTGTAAAACCCGGTGCATTTTGAAAAATTAATAATTTCAATGAAATTGCAAAGTTTACATCGAACTTGGAAATTTCCCGGCTCATTAATTTCATAAAATATTCTCAGAATTCCCATTACCTCTCCCCCGGCGAGCGCATTAAATTAACACGCGGCACGGCCCGAAATCGTCATTAATTTACGGCTCGCACATTCGGAACTTAGAAATTCGCGGTGATCTACGCGAGCCAATATCGCGAATAAACAGAAATCAATTAACGGTCCAATTACACCTGCTCACCCGCGCGGTCCTCCGCATAAACGAGAAGATACACCGCCGACGCAAAAATACTCCGCGCGCCAGCAACAATCGTCCCCCGAGAGAGCGAGCGCAGTCGTAAAACAGGCAGCGTCACTGCGCGCATACGCGCCGCGCTCTAGTAGCATCCGGCGTGCACCAGGTGCGCGAGAGCCAAGACAGGTGCGCGCGCGGGGATTCACCTGCGAGCGCGCGCGCGGCTCTCGGCAAGCTGCCCGGCCTCGTGCCCAATTCACCAGCTGGGACACGCAGCGCGACAACGCTTATGGAGAGGACAAAAATCCCGAGGCGAATTTCCTGCCCTTCGCCTCGCTGATGATGATGAGGAGCGCGTGCGCCGGATTAGGGCTCCACTTCGGAGGCGGGATTGGCCGGTTCGAGGGCTTTGCGAGCGATTATCCTGGTTACGAATTCAGATGTACTTAATAATGAGAGCTTTGAGAAATCAAGGCTTCCTATTTTACGAGATATATGGCTGAATCTATTCTACTTGTTATGTACAATCAATTTATTCAATTTGAAAACAGTTCAAAAATATTGTAAAGTGCTCATTTGAGTCTTAAAAAAGATATTACAGCGGAGCTCGAATTACGATAATTATCATCACTTATGTCAACTTAAAGTATTTAAAGCCGTCACCGTGAAATGTACACCTTAGTTAATCGTTCTGAAATCTTAAGATTAATCTCGCGTTTCAATTAACCCTGATTTCTTTATTTTTGAAACTTAAAACCTTTGAAATAAATTAATAACATATTTAACAATAAGAATGAATGAATTTTTACAGAACCATTCCACCTTGTTACAAAATTATTCACACGTTATCCCCCCCCCCCCCCAAAAAAAAAAAACTTATCCTCCTATACCCAAGACATGAAAATCCCAAGAACTCGTCGCGATCTTACGTAAGCCGAGCGTCGACAATAAAATGCGAATTAAGAGCGCAAATCCTCCTCGCGCGTCAGGGCTCGCACACTCGAAACGTCCCCACTCGGCGCCACGCGACAAAGTGCAGTAGCGAGAGTAACACAAACGACTCGGGGAGAGCGACTCGGCGTGTGTGGCTGCGGGGCGGAAGCCGGTAATTCAATCCACGGATGTCGCCCGGGTCAAAGAGAAAGGCTTACGGCGTTGAGGCGACACTGCTCCGTAGTGACTTCCCCCCTCTCCTAAGCCTTGCCGGGGTATTCAATTTTAAATAACACCTGTAGCATTCGAGCCTTCTTCCTCTCCTCTCCGCGCCTCATATTTACCGAGCCGAACGCTCATCCAATAAAGGGGAGAGAGAGAGACTGCACAGGTGATGGCTTCGAAGGCCTCCTGCTTTCGGCCCGCGCTCCGGTATTATATTTTTTATATCGCCGAGTCTTGCAGGGAAATTTTCGCACTTTTCTCTTTGGCTTTTATTGCCGGCGGGAGATAGAGATAAGGTTTAATGGCCTGTTGATACTCTCGGAATATGGCTTCGGTGATCATTTTATTAAATTCAAGCGCACTGAGAGATCATTTTAAAACTGATTTTACGGCCTTGTGTTCCTGGTTATGCGAGGGAATGAGAAATTACAGTAAATAGGTTTTATCTTTACGAGAAATAAAATTAGAATTTCAGACAATTTCAATGCTTATGTTAATTTAATAGGCTTTCGGCAAATGCGCTCCTCGGAGAAAACACTTTGTGTTAGATGAAGCAATCGATCAATAGAAACTTCCCCGAGAACTTCCTTAAAGTCATTCCGTTGAGCTCTAATCCAAGTCAAACATGCAAACAAATTCGTTGCACTGAATTTTCCTTGCCCCGCATTCAAACTTGCGCGATATTTTTAAATTTATAGACTTTGAAATAGGTGTTGGTGTGAAAACTATAAGCAATGACAAAATTTCTCCACGTACTTTATTTATTTAAAATACTTAATTTAAAATAGAATGTGCCGTATTATTAATTTTAAAATTTATTACACACTTTGATACTCCAATAAAAGATATCTCTGTAACATGTGTAATTAAAATTTTATTAGAAAATACCGTTTATAACTTTCTGCGGATTTTGTTCGAACAATATTTAATAACATGAAGAATGTGGAAAGTTTCTTGCGAAAATTGCATAAATTGTTTTAAAATGAACTTTAATCAAAAACTTTTGCAGTTAAGTTCAGCTGTCAAGAGATGTATGAAAGGTTATTAAATTCTAGTGCAAATATGGCAATTCATTAAAACTCGTTTACCGTTTATCCACTGTACTTCATTTTTAATTTAAGTAAGCACAACAACTATCTTTAAACTGGCCACTAATTTCATAAGGAGGATAATAATCTAGACGATAATGAGCAAAGCCTCATCGAAAAAGTTTCGCATTGATCATGTACTTTACATGATACATACTACTATTATTATTATGTAGTAAACAATTTTCAAAGAAATGGATGCATTAACAAATTTTAGTGTTCATATATTTTTTGACATATTTAAAATATTACGATTCGATTTATTATTCATTTCATTAATTATTTAATAATTATCGTATTCATTAATCTTTGTCTTTTAGTTTAATAATTATTTAATAAAATTCAGAAATAAAATTAATTCAAATTAAATGAAAATTGTAAATTAATTACTTTCACATAATTTATTAACATAAATAATCTATAACAATAATTTGCATTGTAGTCAAAGAAAGTGTTTTTATGAATTTTAGAAAAGATTTACATTTACAGTCAATGAAAGGGAGAATCTTATTCACAATATTCTCATGAATAAAATTCAAAAACTATACATTGAAGCTGAAAAAACCCATTCAACAGGTGCACAAAAAGTAAATACCCAGCTTTAGAAATCCATTTTCCACTCAAAACAAAAACACAGCGGAGAAAGAAAGTTGCACTCGTTACCAGCGCCTCTCCGCGGGGCATCCCTAAGTATCATTAATCGATTAACGCCGGCTGGGCAAGTGAGCTTTGAAAAAAAAAATGTGACGAGACAAGTGGCTAATGTCAAAGGGCGCGACTCTATGGCTCTTCTTGGTCGCGATGGCTTTTATTTTAACAAAATGCCTCGATCAAAAGCGCCTCGCCTCCCATTCACGTGCTATGTCGATGTAGTCACGGCTCTTCTGTTCGCCGAGCGATAAGAAGCTCTTGACCTACGAATAAACCTTTACGCGAGCGTTATTATTATGATTTTAGGCTGTTATTTCGTGCGATTTGAGGCAAGAAGACTGGTCCTTTGGACTGGTTCTTCTTTTAATTTTTAGTAGCCTTTCTTTTGGAAAGTAAATTTGAACCTGAAATTGAAGAGAATTCATTTAAATATAAATTGCGTTTTATATGAGCTTGTAGGTAAAGGGATTAAATTAAGAGTAATTTTAAATCCTTACATTAATTTAATTTAATTTATGTGTAATAATCCTTGAACATATGGTTTTGCATATTATAGTACTGATTACACGTTGCCTGTTCAATTTTTGGTATTAATCTTTTCGGGATTAAGTAAGTAAATTCAATTCAATATCTCGAAATGAATAAAATTGAAATAAACTATATTGAATCTTCCAAAACCCCAAGATCGATCTCTTCTTCCGCAGACTACCCTCCAACCATTTCTCGGACCATTTAATGGCTCGCAGACGTCGCCAACCTATACATTATACGTCTTGCGAATTCCCCAAAACTTATAAGTACTAACGTATATACATTGCAAGAAGTGCCAGGCAGTCGGCTGTATAATAAATACATCGGAGGCGTCAGGAAGAAGAAACTGCAGACTCCGTTATAGATACACCAAGCGTTGGCGGACGAAAAGAAAGCGAGAGACCCGCAGGCCTACTTAGAGCCAACTTCGGTCTCCAAAACAGCTGGGCCAAAGCCTCCTACGTTCCTCTGTATTTACGAACTTAGCGGTGAGTGCGCTGTGTGCGTGTGTACGTGTGCGAAGCGAAGGGTAAAGAGCAAGTTTCCGTGTGCGGAGTTTACGCGATTTCGCGGCCTTTCGCGCAGGCAGCTGCACTTTGTAAGAGGCGATAAATTAAACGGCGAGCTTTCAACGCCGCGATATTTACATATCTAATAAATTAATGCATTTATTAGATGTGTAAACGAATAATTCATGTACACTTTGCCGCTGCGCATTTGGTCGACTGACTCGCGACGTGTCTAACTTTCGGCTGGAACATAAATAGTCATTTTCTCGCCTCTGGGGGGTAGCAAATGCGGGAAATTTTAGCTTCGGCGTAAATCAAAGAAGATTTATTTTACTTGAAATGAGCTTCGAGCTATCGAGAATGTAAAAGCTTTGCACTTTCAAATGGACGAATAAATGATTTGGACGGATAAATGTACTCAAGTTTAACAATTATGATTAATATCTATAGCCACAAAATGTAAAAGAAAGAAAAAGCGTCTGTCGAGTTTAAGAAGATTATAAATTTATTGCTAAAAGTTGCCACGTGACGCAAAATATTGTCAAAAGTTGCTTCTTATTTAACCTATTATTTATACAATGAAAAGTCATTATGCAAAACACCGCTTCCAACTCCCCTGCAAAAACGTTAATTTTACAAAATTAAGCAAACTAATTTAATTAAGAAATTAGAGTAAAACATTCCCCATTAGCAATATGCGAAAACACTGGGAGAACAACTATTTAATTCAGAACTATGCGACACGCGAGGGGGATGGGGGCTTTGGATAAGTTATGCTAGTGCAGCGTAAGAAACTCGCTCACATTTTCGTAGGCGAACAGTTCGCGGAGGGGGACGGCGTTGACCCAACTAATCGAATATGAAAACGCTGGCTTGCCACGGCAAAGTTTCGGCGAAAACTTGCCCCGGCAGTTGGCCTCGTCGTCTCGGCTACTCGACGTAAAACTATTCCTTAAGACCCTCTTACCGACGATTTGCCTATACGTAAGAACCCTGCCGAACGAGTAATAATAAAGAGCCTGGAAGCGAGGAAGCGAGAGAGATTCTTCCGTGTTCTCCAGAAAATAAACAAGGTCGTTTTCACTCGGCCGAATCATAAGGAGAAGTATTGCTTTATGTTTGTAGGAAAAATTTAAACTTAAATATTAAATGTTTAAATTTATTCAAAAGACTGCTGCGAATTGAGTCGTTACGACGCTAAAATAATAAATTTATACATAGTGTAAAATTTAATTAACAGAGTACAATATTACGTGATAACAATTTTCCCGTGCAGCGCTATTAAAGAAAGTTTCAAACTTTCCTACATTGTTTGTTTTACTGTACACATTTGTTTAAAAGCCAGTAATATGGTTATTTCAACTGTAATGAAGCAATTATATTTAATCGAACCCACTATTATTATGAACGGTAGTTTATACGACTTGTAAGTGAATAAAAAGTTTAATTACTGTAATTTAATATGCACGCAGAACTTGCGCATTAATCAGAAAAAGATGGAAAAAGCAAGGGCGATAAGAAGTTAAAAGCAGGTCTGAAAGTATCTCTAAGATACTTTCAGTATAATACGATATATCCGGATCAAACTTTACGTCAAATGTTTCGCTTTCGCATATTCATTAAGTCTCTCCGTAAAGACTTGTTAAGAGCAGGCACAAGAGTTCTAAAGACGCGCAAAAAAAAAAAAAGAATTACGGCTGTAATATAGCCGGGAAACTTTTCTCAGCCCTCCCTTTGAAGCCTTTTTCCCATTACGCGTTATGTATTAAAAAGGTTCCTCTAATGCGCCTAACATTTTTCAAACGCGAAGAAGAGGGCTTTAAAAAAAAAATTCAATAACTCGAGAAGTCATTTTTAAATCAAAGGGTAAAATAATGAACGGGGCGCGCTTAATTGAAATTCATTAAAAATGCAATTGGAGCAGAAAGTTATAATGAATTGTTAAATTTAAATATCAGTAAAAATTACAAGTTAACGTTAAAAAGAAGCTTGCAAATACATTCCTTGCGTGCATTTTGAATGTTCCTTACGCCACATCGATTCCCAAGCACTCCTCGTCCACTCGGCACGTACAGAAACCCTTTCGAAAACGGCAGTGCTGGTAAAATTTCAAGCAGCGCCTCAAAAAATGTTAGCGACGCGGCGAAAACCGCACGCATCGCGATCGATAATGCTTCGCCGATAATCCCGAAAGAGTTGGCAAAAAGCTCACGCTTGCTCGGTCTTAAATCGCTTAAAAAAAAAAGGAGGGAGAGACTGGTTGCTACGCTGCTTAGCGGGGAAAATCCCCGGGTTCGATCGTCGCGGCGCAAAAATTTTTCATTAAGATTAGGGGAATAAGCTCCCGTTCGCGCGATCTCGTGAATCGACGGTGGCGCCGCGCCGGCTTGCTTTTATAATAAAACTCTCATTATTATAGAGTCATCTTCGTGTGGATTCTCCTCTCGCTCTTTCTCTTTCGTTGTATTATTCTGGATCATTTCTTGGTACTTTATTTTTCAATTACCAGCGGTTGCATGTTTGTTTTCCAATGCGGTAGTTTAAAACTGTAAAGTTGACGAAAAAATGTTTTCCATTTTGGTTTAGTAAATTTGAATCGACTAATGCAACATGCTAAAATTCAGCGAAAAAACAAAAAATCCAAAACAGGGAACCGTAATTTTCAGCGGCATCATCTCGGGGGCCATTCTGCGGCTTTCCCCAGAATCTACGCTGAAAATATGGTTTGCCCAGAATCGATCAGACCGATCCGTCGATCATCCGGCAGCACTTAATCGCCTATGTATGCCGAGCTCGTGCCGCACGTTCGAGCCATTTAGAGCAGAGATAAAGCGTCATAAAGCTTTGACTGCGAATAGTCGCTCAGAGGGAGACGAGGCCTTTGATGTGCTTATCAGGATTCCTCGTAAGACGTGCTTTGTTTTGGACAGATGAGGTTTTTTTTTTAGTTGCGAGTTGATTGAAGAAGTTAAGCTCTTTTTTAATGAATGAACGTTGGCAATTAAGAGTTAAGTGACTTCCGCGTTTTCTCTATCGTTATTTTACTTGAAGCCTAAGAGGATAAACACAAAAATAACAGGATTATGAACTTCGGTACTCGGAATTGCTAAGTTCCTTTTAAGGATCCGCTCGACGAGATAAATAAAATCTTCAATTTATTACAAAAATCAATTAACTTATCTATAAAAAATATTAATTATGAAATAGGCGCCGTTACCTATCTTGTGCGCAACATTTTTCGCTTTCATAACGTTCCCATTAATGAATTCGATCCGAACCGATAATTTTTTCAATTTTTCTTTTTCATTTAAAATCCACCGCGACAGCTAATCCCTAAATTAAATACTTTCAAGAAAACCTTATTTCCTCAATCAATAGCACATAATCGTTCTTCCCAAGCGCTTATTACATCACTGCGATACTCCGGGCCCCGACAAATCAGACGAGATCGCGAGCTCCGCTCGCGTTTTACCTTATCATCTCCAACGTGCCGGCTCTCGCGCGGCCGAGTAATAATATTATAAGTCCATTCTCGCAAATAACCGCATACATCATTATTTTCGCAAAAACGAGGAACCGAGCGAGATAAGGCTCCTCCCCAAAAGAAGAAAAAGGTGGTGCAGCCGCGCAGCGAAAAGCGAGGAAAACCGGTCGCTCGCCAGTCCAGGAAGGCGCGCGCAGGTCGCTTTAATTTCATACCACGGGCTCGAGCCGCGTAACGGATTTCGCTCTTTACATACCTAAGTAAGGCGAGGAATTCCCTCTCTATTGATGATATATCGGAAGATCGCGGAAGCGGAGCCGACAGTTATGAACTCGTCGTTTTGCTCGCTGCGCTCCTCGACGTTGTACGCGTCAGGCTAAGTCGCGACCTTGGGGCTAAGGAACATCTCGAGCGAGCTTTATAAATTAATCGCGGAGCAATTTGTTTTCCGAGACGCGCGGTGCCGATAATCGTCGCGAGAGAGAGAGAGAGAGAGAGCTGTTCCATCGATTCCTGCAGGCCGGCTGCTCGGAGCCGTTTATTTTCGTCGGGATTTTCTAAATACTGGGAAGTTGTTAGTCGCGACCGGGAAGTGGAGATAAGGTAATGAGGTATATACCTTGCGAATAAATCATAACGTAATTTATTTCTTACTCAGATCGCTGCGTTTTATGGTTTTGAGGATCGATTCGCGAGTTCTTTTTTAGTTTTGCTGGCGAATTAAACAAATTTGTTAATTTCCGCGTTGGGAGGAGATTACAAGCCTCGAATTAACCTACAAGCGATCTATTTCTTACTGGAAATTCCTTAGAGGTGAATTTTTAGCACTTAATATAGAACTGATACGCTGATGATTACATAACATTAATTTAAAAGGAGTGATAAAAAATGTATTACGTGATAATACAGACTGAAGGGAGAAAAAGAGTATAAAATAACTGTCGGTAAACAACTACTTAATTATACAAAATTACCTACAAGTTAACGCAAATATAGCAGAGCGTTTAATTAGAAACGTCCAGGAACACTCATTTTTAATTGCACCAGTAATGACATTTTGAAACTAGGCAATTACTTTCGTATTCTTTTTACAGGCCTTACAAATTTAACACCCTTTTCCAAATGCGTAGCTGAATTAACTAACGAAGAATAAAATCGAATCTATATAACGCTGAGAATCCTAGAAAAAGCTAATTTTTCCACTGCAAACGTGATCGTACACCTTCGGACCAGCATTCACTAATTGAACACCCGAATTCACTGAACCTATCGTTTTATAGAATTACGAAAATTTCTAAGCATCTTTTTCTCTTTTATTCTCGAACGCTAAGCTATTTTTGTGGGATAATAATCAGTCTGAAATCGGATGTGACCGTTTACTACAAAAATGATTCCGTCTAAAAATCACTTTTTACGAATCTCTTAGAAAAAAGCGGATTAAAATTCAGCGTAATTGGAAAGCTATTGGACTTTTCGGATTTCAAAAATTTAATTGATGTACCTTACAACAAAGCTCTATTCAATACGTTTTTTTTCAAAATTTAATTTTCTTTTAACTAAAAATAAGGGTACAATCGAGAGGTTTTAGTCTCGACTTGGTTAATAAAAACGTTCAATTTTTATAAAAATTTCCCTGGTAGAAATCTCAATCCAATTTTTCAGTAATTAATATAGGTATTTTGAACTGGAATCCATTAAAATTGCAAAGAAAAAGGAAGAAAAATCCTATTTCTTGTTCTATTTTTTGCCCATCAGTGAAACGCTTTTCCTATCATTTTGAAACATTTAATGGGCTAAAAAATAGAATGAATTCTGAAATTTTTATTTTTTCGGTATTTCCAAGCTTGTTATACTAGCCAGTTTAGATACCTTAAAAAGATCTAAGAACTGGAGTGAGAAAATGACGACGAGCCGAAATTCACATTTTGCGTAATTTCTCATGGAGGAAAAGTTATTAACGTTTATTAGTTTAAGCGGCTTGTCTGCATTTTTATAAGTTATTCACAGCACTTAAAAGCTTTTTAAAACATTCACTAGATAAGTGAGAACAAATACTGCAATTTAACAAAAATAAATGAGGTTATGTTCTTTCTATTAAATGCTTCAAAATGATCGGAAAAAGCATTTCACCAGAGCCTAAGAACAAGCAACTTTTCATAGCCATTTTATGGATTTGAAATTCTACCAGGGGTACATCTGAGCAACTAAAAAACGCATGTGATAATAAATACGAGCGACTCTCCAACAATAAATTAGCTAGTACAGGACTTAAGTGGTACTATGTAAAGGACTGATTTGTCGACAGGCCGAGACTCAGACGCGTATCATCGGCACGGGCGGAATCCACGGAACCGAGAACGGATTATCGGAAGTAGCAACAGCAGCAGCAGCAGCAGCGACGGCGGCAGGAACGGTAGCAATAGCAAGAACAGCGAGCACTGCTGGCTCAGCTGTAGCCGCCGACTCTCCCTATCGGAGTGAAGATTAAGTCAAGCGTGCAACATTGGATTTCTCGAATTCCCTCGAGACGGGCGCGTGCCTAACGTCAACCTGAGCGCGCGCAGCTGTACTTGAGGCCCCCCGTAGCGGGGATGGGGTGGGGGGTATTACAGGCCGGATTTCAAGCTGTCTATTAAATCGTACTAATTCCAATACGCGTAAGCAAGTTTATAGGGATGAATGGGCTTGATGCGGGAGAGCTAGCCGAGGCTCGGCTAAGCCCCCGCGCGAGAACTTACTTCGAGTCTGCTTTACCGTACTGTTACCGAACGAAAACTAGTTTCTCCTGCGGCTTTCTTCGATTCGTCATTTGCGACTTTCCTCGGATTTCGAACGACTGATTGGGTCTCGCGTGCCTGGATTTTACGCCGTAATTCGATTTCAGATATTTCGTCAACTTCCGGAACTAATAAGAGGATTGCGAGAGACATATTTGTCGGCGTGCCCGATGCTTCGTTTAGAAAGTTTTCGATACTTTTAACCGAAATCTAACGGAAAATTACGAGTAATTATAAAAAGTGTATAATTACAAAGAACCGAGTTTAAATAAAACTTAAGAAGAGATCGCGCCTTTAAGTACATAAGTCTCCTTAAGCTTAATTTAAACTTTTGGACGGGTTGAAAGGCTTGCAAAGTATTTCATCCAGCTTTTTCAATTCCTTTTTTTATATACTCAAGAAATTACGAAAAATATTTGCTTAAGTCGATAAATACTCCCTGGTGGAAATGGACAACATTTCTTACCTAGGAAATAGGTAGCAAAAAAAAATATTAAGTAGGAACAAGCTAACCTTTTTAGAATATAATTTCCTAGCATGAAACGCTTTTTTTCACATGAACTAAACATTTAATAGAATAAAAGCTTAAACCCATTTTTAAGGTATTAAATAGCTACTCTAAATGTTCTGAAAAAGTAAGGCTATGTAACCTCGTGGCTCTCAATGTCATACTATGAAGAGAATTTTACTAATT